>CM021101.1:606708898-606753485 GCA_007115665.2 Sequoiadendron giganteum
GTGGGAGAGGGAGAGAGGGAGAGAGAGATGGTTTAGGGTTGAGAGAGAGAGAGAGGAGATGGAGAGTGGGAAGGAGAGAGGGAGAGTGGGAGGGAGAGAGGGAGAGAGGGAGAGATAGGGTTGAGGGAGAGAGGGATATATATATATATATATATATGGATAGAGAGAGAGAGGAGTGATTAAGTGAGAGACTTGGGAGAGATAGAGGTGGAGAGAGAGAGGGAAAGAGATAATATTTAAATATTTTATATATATTAGTAATATATATATATATATATATTTAAATATTTATAGATTAACTAAAATATTGAAATAATATTTAAATATTATACATAATTCAATAAGATATTATCATAAATTGTATATTATATATTACATTATAAACTATATTGTATATTATATATATTAAATTATAAACTTTATTGCATTTTTGAAATCATATATTAAAAATTGTATAATTTTTTTAAAACTCATACTTAAAACATATAAGATATCAGATTTTAATCAGATATCCGATTTGAATCAGATATCCGATTTGAATCGGATATCCGATTTGATGACACAAAATATAATGCCTAGGGATTAGGCTCGGGCTTGCTTTGGAATTTGGTTCAGACATGCCAATCCTAAGAAGTCAACATGAAAAACGTGTTTAACAACTTACCTTGCTTTTACAGACTTCGCCCATGTGGTTGACGACTTTTATTTTAGCTAAAATTGATGAAACGGAAAGGGTTTGTAAAGGAGCTTCTCAACTTTCTACCTATATAAACTATACTTTATTTTGAATCTAATAAATACTTATTATTCATTTTCTATTGGAATTATGACTAAAGTCCTAATTGATAGCCTGATAGAAAAACATCTATAGCTTTCAAACAGTATCACATTTTTTGAATCCAAAACATGCGTCACATTATATGCTTGGCATACTATAGGATTAAAAAAAAAAGAATTTCATGAAGTTTTGACCAAGTTAAGGTGGTCAGACATACAAGTTTTTATATATTTTAAAAGTTGTAATAAAAAATTCATAATTAATTATTTATTTGAATTTTTTTTATAAAAAAATATCCATCACATCCGGACATGAGTCTTCTACTTATATCTAAAATCTTGTACAAAAACATTATCATTTTATTATGGTTAGGGTGGTCAGACAGACACCTACTTCTTATTTTTTCCTTGAAATTTAAGTACTATTGCATTGAAATTTCAATTTTGCACCAAATAGATTTTTTTTTACAAAAATTAACCTAGTAGTTTAGAAACTACATTCAATTTTCCACAGATTCTATTTTTACATATTTTTGAAATAATATAGATAACTTATTCAAATTTTTACGTCAAGTTGCCTAACTCTGATTTTTCTGAATTTTTATTGCCACTTAAGGGCCTGTTTAATCAGATAAGAGGGGAATTGTGATGAATTTAATCAAATAAGGCTTATTTAATTAAATTAATTAGAAAAATGGATGATTTAAGAAGAAACGATGTTAGTAAGATCAGAATCAGGTGTGTAGGATCGAATTATATATTTTTCATGTCTACATTTTGCCCCTCTTTGAAGCAATGTACTTGTTGCATTGGTTCAAATAATGATGTCATCGAGATCAAAATTTAAAATTTTTCTGATTTTTTGGATGTCCCAATGGAAAGTACATTGGTACATTGTTTCCACCTAGAGAGATTGAGCGAAAAGTTCAATTTGAGGGTCAATCTCACGAAAAAGAGGTTCAAGATGGATGGTTATGATAATGATGCAAATGAGATGGTTTTAAGATGCTTAGAATAACAAATCTATATTATCCTAAACAACTTAAATGATGATGAAATGCATGTGAGATGGATGATGTCCTATGATGATATGATGTGATTATGCAGAATGAGAGTGCAGATGCAGGATGGATGCATTGATGTAATGATATTATGTTAGCATGAAAGAGGATAGAAGAATGAGAGGGATAAACCCTTGAATCCAAGAAGATGCAGAAGTTCAACAAGCCAGCTTTATTAGAAATGATGATGAATGATGATGATGATGTATTGCTTATCCAAGGATGGGAGAGATAAAGAGCATAACTTTCCTTATGTTTGATAACACACATAGGTGCGATGCATCAAGGTATAAAGAACCAGGATAGCGTTGCACCTAGTGTGATGGAATTTGACTTGACAATCAAATAGGAGTGCTCTTGTTCACACTTGACATACATAAACCTTGCTAGGACGGACCTAACAAAGCAAGTATTCAATAAGTTATATTACAAGAACGTCCAACAAACACAATAGACAAAAAGATAATGATCATTGCCCCATTCCTTTCTCTCTAAACCTGTTTTGTTTAGGCATCATCGAGAGGTCCTTGGAATGAATGCAAAATAAGATAAGTCAAAAAGACCAAGATAAAATAAAAAAACATGCTAATATTCTTTGTACTACTAGCCAAGGCTAAACTGAGGTGATACCTGATGCTGATGTCCATCATGGGAAGGATGCATCCTAGAACATGTTGTGATCAGGGTTTCGATGAGATTGATTGGATGATAAGCTATTGATACTCCGAGTTGACCAGCTTGCTTGCTTACTGACCTAGACTTGAGACTTTGACGATTAGGTGTTCACTTTTGAACCTGCTAGACTTGCTTCCGACTGACTCACCAAAGGATGAAGGCGAGGATTGATTTATTATGAATGGTGATTATTGTGGGTGAAAGTGAGATGAGACGGGTGCACCATTTTGAGGTTTTTCAAATATTTGGATGTTTTTGATGTTTTGAAATGTTTTGAGGCTGTTTTGATTTTTGAATTTTTTGAGATTATATGAATGTTTTCGGATTTTGTGTCTCGGGGGCCGATCAAGGATGGCCTTGCCTACGTTTAAGCTTAGAGACGACGTAGTTCAGATGACATTGAACTCAATTATTGATGAGATAGATAGGAAAACAAATTGCCATTTCTATTGCAACGAATTCCTAAAGGACTAACCTAGGGTGTCTTGGGGGATGATCAAAGATCAACTTTTCCTACGTTTAAGCTCTGAGATGACGTAGTTCGGTAGGATGATGCCACTTTTTGATTTTTTGATTTTTTTTTAAGATTTTTTGATGTTTTTGATGTTTTTGGGTTTTTCACATGATTTTGACGATTTGGATATGGATATGTGATGATAGCAATGCTCTATTTTGGGATTTTGTTGATAACCAAGCTAAGATTGATTGATTGTATCAATGGATTGATGATGATAACATTGATGAGGATACACAACAATGCAAGGATAGTGTTAAGCAACACAAGGATTTCAAAATTGATGATGATAACATTGTTGAGGATACACAACAATGCAAGGATAGTGTTAAACAACACAAGGATTGGGAAGGATATCCCAAGATGATGATGGATTAGTTGGATTTGATTGGTCATGATTTTGAAGCTTGATTTGGAACAAAATTGTTTTGATGATTTGATGTCACGTTGACGTATGCATTAGATGTGACTGATACTGATATTTTTTGGATTGATGTTCGAAGAAAGATAATGCTTGATAAGGAATTTATTCTCGTCAAAATATGCGATGGGCTAGTGATTTCGAATTCATGCTCAGAAATTCTTTGACCAATTTGATTTCATGTTTTCCAATGTTCAGATCACCACATAAGTTGGACGATATATATCAAGATTTATTCCCGAAGCAAGATATAAATAACCGCCTTTAGTGTCTAGCAATGCAAGGAATTCCATGGGTGGATGCTTGGATCGATATAGGTGGATAGATATAGTAAGCTTGCAAAAGGATGCCAACAATTATCTTGTAAAAAGATAAGGTGTTCGAACAAAGGATGCTCATTTGGATAATGCTTTAAGGCTCATATAATGTTGGGTAGGATAGGATCTATGAAAATGACCCATGTCAAGATGTTTACCATAAGCAAGTGTGAAGTGTGCACCAAACTTGGTCAAGATCAAGATAATTTGGACTACGGATGTAGATGGATAAAAATGGATTGGATACATTGTTCATGGATGAATGGATTTATTATGGATGGAATGCTAGCTTTATTATGGATGTGATAGGATGCTTTCTCCTGAAATGGCGCACGTAGATGCTCAATTCTACACATGATGCCTATTTTCCAGGTTTTCATCATGGTACCTGTCCAAAGCGATGCCCATGCATTTTTCACTAGAGGACAATTTTTTTCTCTTTACTATTTTCAATCCTTTTTCTGATTTTTATATTTTTATATTTTTTGGGATTTTTTGCTGAAAGATTTTAACCTCATGTTGAGCCACCTGGTGGTGCTGATGTTGATGCTTCTGTCATTATGTGCCATCAATATCCTGCTTGAAAATTTTTCTTTGCCAAGATACGTGCACTTAAATGCAACTTTTGAGATTCCTGATCTGCTTTACTGATACTGGAGTTAACTCTGTCTTTGTGCACACATCGCGATAGAGTGCCCTTTGAATCCTTATGATGAAGGGTCGTTGCCAATACATGGTCAATGTGAGAATTGGATATTATGCTTGGAAGCATGGATGGTGGAGTGTGTTTAGGAATAAAAGATGGATTGGTTGATAGTTTGGAACCTTTGATTCTCCAAACTTGGGAAGATGAGCAATGATGGGTGGATACAGAAGTGTGCATGGAATTAGGACCATCTGCTTGATATACTTTGTATGTTGCTTGAGAAGCCTGCTTTTTCCTTTGTGGACATCTTTGATGGATACTTGCCCCTTTTTTATTTTGCCCCATAGTTTCTTTGACTAATGGAGTTTGATAGGGATAATTATTCTTTGTATTCTTTGGTATCCATGTGTATTTGATTTTTCCTTCATGCTTCACTACTTCTTTTTCTTTGATGTCGTTCTTTGTGCTTTGATTCAAATCTTCCTTTTGATGTTGGTCCCAATTCATGGATGGGGTGATGGGTGGATGAAGATTCGTGACGTGGCTAGTTGTAGTATTGGCATTGGTTTCATCATAAGGATTCTTTGTGCTCCCTATGTTGGTGTTTTCTTGAGACAAAGTTGCCCCCAGTATGGTGGTAGTAGCATCTTTGTTCTTTGATCCTCCTCATTTTGAGACATGTATTGTTCAAAATGCATTCTCTGATAAATGACCACTGCAGATGACGTTATTCCAATTCGCTGCTCTCCTAACTCTGGAATATCCTGTTCATTCTGACCTGTTTCCTTGAGTGGATAATGCTTGATATCTTCATACGTTTGAATCTGAGATATATCTGATCCTGATGTTGACAACTCAATTTGACTGTAGGAATCAATAACCTGCTCTTTGTGTTTAATAATGTTAGGAGTAAAGGAATCCTATTCTGAATAAAGATCATCTACATGTCCATCCAAGGAAAGCATCTCATGTATAGATGGAGGAGTATGTGCTATGTGGATGTGATCATCTTGTATAGATAGGAGGGTGTCCATTATATCATTGTGGTAGCTTGGAGATACAAATTCTTGATCTCAAATGATTTCAAAATTTCTTTCGAAATGCTTTGGATCGAGTTCTTGACATGAGTCAATTTCAAAGGATGGATTGCTTACAAAGGGTTCTTGGATATCTTTATTAGGAATGGGAAGTGGCTCGATATCCTCTTGAGCTTTGAGTGGACTTGGATCAAATGGTGAGTTGAGGATTTCTTCAATATCTGTAACCATGAGGTCAAAGGATGTCAATATGTCTTGGAAAGGTCCATAGCTAGACTTCGGTGAAAGATGTGGATCATGATTTGGAATAAATTCTTGAGATATGTCCTCTAACTCATTAGGTGATGTAGAGATAATTTCAACATGATCATTGATCGAAGGATCTTGATAATCATTTTCAATTATTTTGGTGGGAGTTTGTTGCAAGCTCTGCTGTGTGAGTAAGGCTTGTTGATATGCCTGCTTTTGTTGTGCCAACAATGCTTGTTGTTGGTCTTTTTTCTGCTGTACCAATAAAGCTTTTTGTTGGGCTAGTAATTGGGCTGCTTTCCGTTGCACTTGATACTGTTGTAGGCCTTGTTGAAGTACCTATGTAATTTGAGCGGCTTAAAATTGTGCTTGGTATTGAGCTTGCGCTTGTGCTTTTTGATCTTGGTGTTGGGCTTGAGCTTGAGCCTATGCTTGTTGACCTGCTTGCAACGTGATGTTGAATGAATTGGTCGTGTTGTGATTTAGTGGTAATGGTGGTGGATTGGAAATGGTGTTGACCATTGTGATGAAAGGAGTGGTTGTATTGATAATCAGGGTTTGAGTTAGGGCTGGTGTGATTAAGGTGCTTGGTCCCTGGGACACTTGAGGAATGGTAGATGTGTTAATCGTTGGGGTTGCTAGGATGGTTGCCATTTGTTTTTGTGATATCAATGGTACAACTGGAGGATTTTTTATGATGCTTTGGTTTATGATTAGAGTGTTGCTTGGTTTTAGTTGATTGATGGTTGGTAAAAGGGGAAGGCTCATGCCTTGATTGTTTGGTTGATATATTTGTAAGTTTTGACTTTGATTTAAATCTACCATAGAAAAATATGTTCCAAAATTTAGATTGGGAACTCACATTTGTTGTACCATTGAGGTTTGTAGGAGATAATGATCCCATGTATGGATTGTACAAATTCAAGTTTTGAAAATCAATTGGCATTGTAAGGCCCTGATAGTTTGGTTGAATTGGATTACTCATGATGTATGAATCAAGTTTATATTCCACGCTCCTCTTGTGTTTTGAACTTGTTGATGTCTTAAGGGATTTAGGACCAATGATGAGATGAAGGATGAAAGGGTGAGTGATATGGTGTTTTAACTTTTAGGAACTTTGGATCAATGCTAAACTTTAGGACTTGATTTTATTTTATTTTGATTGAGGATAGTTTGACTAAGTGTGTTCAGTCAAACAACGTGATTTTGGATAATGAACTTGTAAATTATAGAAAGTTGTGTTATCCTAGAGTAAACTCGTACACAAGGGGATAATTTGACTAAGTGTGTTAAGTCAAACAGGATAATGAACTCCTAGACCCCAAGATGTTGGATTTTATCAAGAGGTAAATTTTTTCACAAGGATTGATGATTTGACTAAGTGTGTTAAGTCAAGTAAGATGATTTTGATTTTTCCTAGAAGTCTAGCATGAACGATGTTTTCAAAGTTTCCAAGAGTTGTTTGTTAATGAGATGACATTTGATTTTTATGGATGAAATGATTGGTTGTTTTGATCCTAAATGAACCTAAGAGGGACTTTGTTTACTAGACCAAGATATTGAAGAACATGCTTTTCCCTAAGAGTATTGCAAACCAAAAGATCAATGTTTGCTCAAAAGACCATAAGACAAAAGATAAACCAGCACATGTGTGGGGTTCAACTGATTTTATCTTGGTTAATGACTTAATTTTTACCACAAACACTCTCTTGATTATCTTTTCAAACTAAATGTCCAATACATCCTAATTTTCTTTCATCCCACAAAGTGCATTATGTGGAAATCAAGGAAATCAAGGCAAAGGTTTCCTAGTGTTGACTTTGGTAGAAACAAATTGAGATGTTTGAATGTTTAGAAGCCTTCTAGAGATAAGAACCCCTAGGGACAATCAGTAACATGTGGACACCTCCAAGGTATTTGTTCTTCCAAAGGGTTTGAAATTCTGATGATTCGTTGAATGTTTTTTTTCCATTGTTTTAGATCCAAGCAAAGTGTTTTGATTCCAAGAACATGCACAACCCTAGGATGAAGAGACAATATTTGTTGGGATCTCACTTGGATAAATCCAGCTGCACATATTCAGTGCAGATGATTAGATGCTTGACCACACAGGCTCCCCCTTACAGTGAATTCGCTTCTTAGGTTAGCCAAGCATCAGTACCCATGAATCTCCCATGGCATACTTTTCATCTCTACAACATAATCACATGTATATGTGGGGCGGCTTCAAAGGACATGACCTTTTGCACCAACAAATAGATTAGGATTTAGGCCTTTGCTAAACAAGGGGTTTTAATGCGAGAATTACGTTCGTGGGGGACCATCCATGCAACGAGAGACCATTGCTGCCCTTCTCGTCGGAATAATCCTCATGATTCTTGAACTTTCCTCGAGAATCCACACTTATATACCGGTTGGAAGTCGCTTGGCTTTAGCGTGTTCCCAGTTGGGTCATTCCCTTGGGTGATTATTTTTTCCCACAAGGAAGACCCTCTAAGATAAACAAAAGTGAGCAAGCATATCCCGTAGTTCAATCGACCTTCATTGAAAAACAAAGGGAGAACACTCGCAATATGCCACACTCACACTCGCAAGATTGGTTCAATTTTTAAGACCCAAATAAAATGTGAAGGAAATTAATTACACAATTTAAGATCACCAAAAATACTTTTGATTCTCAAGATCACAATAAAGCATGAGAGAAGCACATATGCCTTTTTAGTGATATTACGTTGGCTAAGTAATTACAAAACAAGAAAGCACTTGTTCATTTTAAGTCCACAAAGCAATGATTTTGATTCGTTTTAAAGCACCAAAAAGAGATATGAAAGTTTCCTTGTTCAATTGTTAAATCCAAAAATCAACTCTAGTAATTTTGTCCTAAAGTTCATTTTAACCCCTTTATTGCAAAAATCGAAAGCTTTTGTAGTGTTTTTTTTAGAGCCCAAAAGAAATTAGTGTGTCCTAAAAGCATGAAGGTAACCAAATCCTTAGAAAGGGATTACAAGTTCTCCCAAAGTGTTTAGACACACTTGATACAATGAGATGATAAAATCACAAAGATCGCTTGGTCTTCATTTTACTTCCTTCACTTTTGATCAAGAAATATAGTTTTTTGGCAGATTTCAACAATTGTTAGATTTTTCCATTTTTGGTAATTTTGCATGCATAACTTTGAGAGTCCTATTTTTTCCCCAAAAATTTCTAAAACTAAGATAGGATGAATTTCCAACTAACATCCTAAATTCGAAACATGAACTTGGAATTATTAACAAAAATGACTTAAAAAACCAGGAAAAAACACTAAACTGACATTTTGAGGGCCAAGATGAAAGTTTCAAGCCCCAGAAATGTGCCAAAATGGCCACCAACCTACTTGATGTTGGTTGACAATATACATGCCACCTCATAATGAAACCGCTTGTAAAATTTCAGCCAAAACCCACATCCGAGTCAAAAGTTATGACCTTCGGAAGTTCCTGCATCATAAAAAATGTTAAAAATACTCGTAAATCTGCCTTTTACCCAACTCCAACGGTGCAATCCGTAGGTGCAACACAGTTTGGAAAGGTCAACGACGCAATATAGCGGTGCTGATGACTGAGAGCGATGCAATATAGTGCCGTTGATGACTGAGAGTGGCGCTTTGCAGTAAAACAGAGAGCGCAAAGGCGACGCTATTTGGCCCAACGACATAGTTTGGAATTTAAGAACTTGCAACGCAGTTTAGAAATTTGAATTTTATGGGTGGGAAGACTCTAGCGACAGAGTTTGGAGTTTGGAGTTTGGAGCGGTGCAATAAAGCGCCTCTTGACTAATAGCCGTGCAATTTGGCACCGTTGGACTGTGAGCGGTGCAATTTCCTGTAGGCACAAAAAATATCCAAAAACCACAAATTTTTGGAAAAACGTGATGAATTTCTCCAAATCAACCCTCCTTCTAGTGCCAAAATGTGAACCCCAATCTTATACCTGCACAAAAATGAGAAACAAACACATATTAGATTGAATGCAAGTGAGAATCAAGATTCCCCATGAAATCCATTTAAATTGCAAAGAACAAGAAATGAGATGAAGAACATAATCAAACATAAACAAAAACTATCAAATCTTATTTAATGTAAATCAAACTCTTGATCCCATTGGGGAGTTGGTGCCAATTATGTGTAGAAATTGGCCCTTTCCCAACTCCTATGATGCAATGTTGATGAGTGATCCACTTTGATGCAAATTCAATCAAACTCCATGATGAAAAACTTGCATAACCTAGCTAAGAACTTGATAAAATTGATGAAATTATATATGCTTGAGGATGAAATTGAGTATAGTAAGTTTTACTCAATTTGTGGATGATTAATTCAATAGAGGAGGCCTCTATTTATAGATTTGAAGAATAGAAGATTGAAGGATTTGGGTGAATATGGGACAAAAGACCAACCAATGAGAGAAATCCACTTGTCCACATGTGATTGGAGGAGGAATGAGCACATTTTGATCAATGTGCATGATAAATGCTATGAGATTCAAATTTGAAATTTGAAAGTGACATGTTGGAGGGAGAGAAGAATGGAGTTAATGTCACTTGGCTCAAGGCCAAAAACATGTAAGAGGCATTAAATGCCTTGTTGGAAGTACCCATCCCCTTTTGGAGGGATTTTTGAATTGGAAGAATATTCCACAAAAAAATGCCTTTTTGAATGGAAATTGATGATTTAATAAATCAAATAAATTGATTTATTGTGCAAGTTGCAAAATCTAGAGGATTAAAGTGTTTAGGATTAGATTTAATCATGATTTGATCAATTTAATGAGAGATTAAGTGATTTGACAATTTTGACTTAGATTTTAGGATTTAAATAAATCAAAGTTGAGAGGAATAATGATTTTAGATTTAATTAAATAAAGATTGAGTTATTTAATTAAAGAAGGCGATTTTAGATTAAATCAAATAAATATTAATTTATTAGAGGTTAATTAAAATAAAGTGAATTATATAATTAAAAGATAGACTAGGATTAATTAGACAAACTGATTTATTTAATTAATGGAAGAGAATGACTTAATCAGATAAGAGAGGAATTGTGATGAATTTGATCAAATAAGGATTATTTAATTAAATTAATTAGAAAAAGGGATGATTTAAGAAGAAACGATGTTAGTAAGATTAGAATCAGGTGTGTAGGATCGAATTGTATATTTTTCATGTCTACAGATAGAAATATATATCCATATATATAGACCAAAACCACTATGACTCGTTTCACAATGCAACAACAATCTATATATACACATGTATGTCTAAACAATTGCGTATGCTATATTTATTTTTATTTATGTAGATTTTAATAGAAAAAGAGTTAAAAATAGCATAAAATTTCAGAAATTTGAAAGCCAAAGACAGTCCTTGTTAGAGGAAGAATAAAATTATAAGAAACTCCTAAAGTGTCATGCCAAGCAAAAAAAATAACACAAGGACACAATTCTTGATTAAATGCTTTGCTATATTTTTCTTCAATATATATATGCGTATATGTATCTATGTATGTTTCAAAGCATTGATTTCCACATATCGTTCACAATCTACACCATGCTCTTTGTAAGTATTTAAAGTTAAAAATCAATTAGAAAGATACCAAGGAACTAATTGTACAAAATTTGTATAATGCCACATACCCAATTGAAAATTTGAGCTACATTACTTGGCACTAAATACTATACACAAATACATAAACTCTAAAAGAATTATTAGAATAATGCTTAACTACTTTCATACTAACCCTTTGCATATATATATGCAATCACTCCTAAGTTAATATGAAATTGGTCCTATGTTAATGGGTATACCGCCAAAGATACTTATGCGTTTGAAGTTCCCCATTTATCACACATGATCGAAAACCCACACTAAACATATTCATCACACATGATTGAAAACCCACACTAAACATATTCATACAAGACAAGCAGTCTATGCAAGAGTTGGATTGTCAATTCAAAATTTGAGCTAGACATTCTTTGGCACCAAACCCACATTAAATAGAACTCGTAAAGCCAATAAGTAGCAATAACCTATACAAAATGCCTATAACACCACAGACTTAATCGTTAAAATTTGAGCTACATTCCCTGGCACTAAATATTCTAGACAAATAGAGAAATTGTAAAAGAGCTATTACACGCCCATTTACATGTGATTCTAAAGTGTTATTCTAATTCATCTTGCAACTGTTACATAGAATTCTTGTCTTGTACCAATTTATGTTTCATGATACTCTTTTTCCCTCAACTGTTTCAAGGTACTTATAACAAACTCTTAATTGTCATGGTTATTTTGTTTGGATGGAACATGTTATATGTGTTCTATCAATATGTTCCAAGATATTTATTTCCCCTCATCTATTTGAAGTCCCCCATGACAAACTATTCTTCATGCTACTCTTCTTTCCAAATCGCCATAACAAACTGTTCATTCTCGTAGTTTGCCTCTTCTATGAGCTGCATATTTTAAAATTCTATTTAATGTGGCTTTTCTCTATAATATTTAGCACTAAATAAGTGTTATTCTAAGACCTATTATATAAGTGGAAAGACACTCAGTAATCATAGGAAAAGCACAAATGGTTGAAAACCCACATTAAATAGACTTTAACACCATGGAGAATAAAACAGGTGATCTACAATAATGAATAGTTTGTTATAGGCAAGTGGATATTCATGATATTCTTCTTTTCAGCTCCCTGTAACAAATTGTTCATTATCATAGCTTGCTTCTTCTGTTCTCCATATCTTAAGGTTCTATTTAATTTGGTTTTCACAACGTTTGTCATTTTCCTCTCATTCTTAAGTGTTTTCCTAATAGGTCTTTTCCAATTTTGCTTTTCTCGTTCTATCAATATGTTTCATGGTATTGTTTTTTCTCAACTGTTTGAACTTCCCATTAACAAAGTGTTCTTCATGATATGCTTATTTCCAGTTCCCCATACCAAACTGTTCATTATCATGTTGTGCCTGTTCTATTCTCCATATTTTAATATTCTATTTAATGTGGGTTTCAAAACATCTCTCATTTTCCTTTGATTGTTAAGTGTTTTTCTAATAGGTCAGTGAAATGCATGTATATACATGTGTATATATATTTGTATATATGCATAAATATATGTATGTATATTTTACTAATAGTTATGTTACAATTTCCCTATTTCTCTATAATACTAAATGCCCGATAATGCAGGTCCTCTTATACAATTACTCTATTTGTTAGCAGACTGAAAACAATGTGGGCACCATATTAAAATAAAAAGCATGGGAGCTCAATGAATGCACAAATATATATATGCAAACATAGGAATAAATTATGTTCATATTTGCAAGACAAAATTCTTAGATAAGATGTAGGCATACCTCCTAGGTGCAACTCGATGTAGTATGAACTAAAGAAAAGAAGGCCTGCTCTTCACCCTGCCATATTGGGTCATGCAGCCTCATGGGTTGTCACCAAACCCCCAAGCAAGAACATAAATTTCCCACCACTATGATCAATGGCGAAGCCAATGTTTGGGCACCTATAAGAGATGGGACCATATTAAAATCAAAAGCATGGGAGCTCAATGAATGTGCGAATATATATATGCAAGCATAGGAATAAATTATGTTCATATTTAAAAAACAAAAATCTTAGATAAGATGTAGGCATACCTCCTAGGTGCAACTGGATGTAGTATGAACAAAAGAAAAGAAGGCCTGATCTTCACCTTGCCATATTGGGTCATGCAGCCTCATGGACAGTCACCAAACCCCCGAGCAAGAACATAGATTACCCACCACTATGATCAATGGTGAAGCCAATGTTTGGGCACCTAATTTTGTTGTTTTTGGATATTTGATTGTGTTTGAGTTTTTTCCTCTAAAAATAGAAACACAATGAAATATCCATAAATAACAAATCTTAACCATTATAGGTTGTAGAAATCTCATATCATTAACCTAAGATTTTTATTTAGTTGAAATCAGTGTTATACATTTAAAAAAATATATATAGTCTATATAGTCGAATCATTTATGACAAATAATTTCACATCTAGTCATGAAATAAGACATGGAATAAAGAACATACACCCTTACCTTCTATATAAATAGAATGTAGTTGTAGCTTGTATTCCATGCCAAACATGTGATCACAAAGCTATTTAGTATTGTGGAGATGTGCAATTACAATTGATAATGTTTGCAATCTAAAATGGTTTCAATCAGATATAGTTAGTCACAAGGAAAATTTGAAGTTTAGTGAGATAAACACGTGTAATTCATAGATAATATATAAATTAGTAAATATAAACAATTGTATAGTTTATAAAAAATAATATCTAATGTATCTGCAATAGAAGAGATAACATAAACAAGATGAAGGTATACCTTGTGCAGAGAGTGGGACAAGCTCAATGAATGTACAAATATATATGCAAATATAGGAAAGAAATTATGTTCATATTTGCAAAGTAGAAGCCTTAGCATCCCGTAGTGAACATTAAAAAGGAAAGACACAATAAATAGAACTTAAGAAGATGGAGAATAGCAAAGGTGAACTACAATAATGAACATTTTGTTATGGGCAAGTGGATATTGATACAACATAAGAAATCTATGTAATAGTTGGCTTGTCAATTCAAAATTGAAGCTATATTATTTGACACTAAATATTGTAGACAAGAATGAGAAATTGTAAAAGAACTATTGTTTTTAATTTTCAAAATTCTGAAATTTTGTAGATTGGTATAAAGTACAAACATGACATTCACTGCTTTCAATTTTTTTTGCTTTGTGTATGTGTTATTTTGTTTGGATGGAACATGTTATATGTCTTGTATCAATATGTTTCATGATATTCTTTTTTCCTCATCTGTTCGAACTTTGTGATACCAAATTGTTCTTCATGATATTGTTCTTTTTAGTTCCCCATAACAAACTATTCATTATTGTATTTTTCATCTCCTATGCTCCATATTTTAAAGCTCTATTTAATGTGGTTTTTTGTCTATAATATTTATTATCAAATTACTATTTTGATTCAAAGTATAAATTGCACACAGATAACTTTATAAACATACCTAATTTTGATATGTTTTGGAACCTATCCAACCATGCAGGAAGAAAAGAGTTGAATGTATAACTTAGTAAAATATAATTTTATAAAAAAAACCTTGTTTATGCTTACAACGAAAGAAAGATTTTATTTGAATCTATCAAAATATCTCTTGTTTGTTAGATTTGTATGGAATAGGAAAAATACATTGCAACATAACATACAACAACAATAGGAGGCCAAATGTTGTAGGTTGTGGAGCACAAAACTCATAGCTCCCTCCAATCTGCTATCTAATAGAGGTGCATGGTACCATTTTTCAATAGTTTTCTATCAAACCAACCTCACAGTGGGTCATTTTCACAATACAACCAAAACAATATACATCCTCAAACTAAAATATTGAATATTTCATTTACCTCCCCTCGCCCTAATTCACAACAACAATAGGGTGGTCAGGCAACATGGGCAATGCAATGCACATAACCATCATTTGGGAAAGTACAACACACACACACCAAAGCACTCTTCCCCTGCAGAGTATGCAGTCAAAAGTGCTATAAAATATGTAACGAACAACATGACTTGTGATTTCTCGGAAAATGCCATGAATTACAAAGTCATGACAAACACCACAAATTTCATAGAATCTGCCTGCATTCTCTGTAAGGAAAAATAGCTCCTTGTTTTCTTCATCTGCGCAATCTCAAGTGTAATATGTGGTACACAAATATTTGACCAATGAACTACATAACCCATAATTACAATTATCCAGATCTCTATCTACAAAAACAACATGCTCACCAGGAAAAAAATAGTTTCATCTTTATCAATTACATGTCACGAGCTTGATGCACAAAGGCTTCATGAGACATTACACACTCTTGAAACCCTACTCCTTAACCAAATCAATTGTTTCATAAAGAATTTGTACATCAAGCTCATTCCTACAGTTATGAATCGAAAGTGGTTGCTCGCACAAGGGTTCATGCATGTTGGTGTTGTTGTACAGTGACACATAAGGAAGTAAATGCAGCGTTCAAAGCTATCCTATGACAAAGTATAAAAGCATACACAGGGAAAAGGTCAAAAACAACATTGAATGGAAAGTGTTGGCTCGCACAAGTGTTAATGCATGTTGTTGTTGTATGGTGACACGAAAGGAAGCAAAAACAATGTTCAATGTTGTCCTATAGCAAAGTATAAAAGCATACACGAGAAAAGGGTCAAAAATAACATTGGGTTATTGATATGCGAACATTATATAGTTGACAGTGATGAACATATTTGTTTGGTGGATCGTGCTAAAGGAGAGATATACGCAACATGTAATTTTGACATGATTGCCATGTGGAATAAGGAACTTATAAAGTGTCATGCCAAGAAAAACATATTGAAACATAGAGAATAGAACATGTGAACTACAATAATGAACAATGCATTATGGGCAAGTGGGGAAAACAAAATCATGAAACATATTGATAGAATGGAAGCAATCTATGTAACAGTGTCTTGTCAATTCAAAATTGGAGCTACATTGTCTAACACTAAATATTATAGAGAAATGGAGATATTGTAAAACAACTGTTACAAAAACACTCAAGACTGATAGGTAAATAAGAGATGACTGGAAACCCACATTAAGTAGAACCTTACTAGAGGTATGAAAGCATACATAAACACAACAAATTGAAAGCAACCCAAAGATACAGATCAACACCATGTTTGCAGTTCATAGTAGTCTACAAAATTTTAGAATCTAGAAGAGGTAAACCATCACAATGAACAATTTCTCACAAGGATCTTCAAGCAGATAATGGGGAAAAAATATTATGAAAGATATTGATTAAGGACAAGCAATCTATGTAACAGTTAACTTGTCAATTCTTAATTCAAACTACATTATTAGGCACTAAATATTATCGACAATCAACCAAAATGTAAAAGAAATTTTAGAAAACCACATGAGCACCACAGGAAATTGATAGATGACCAACAACCCACATTAAACATAAAATTATAATAAATAACAGTTTATTATCGGAAAAAGAATATCATGAAACATATTTATAGAAGCCAAGAAATCTATGTAACAATTGGCTTGTCAATTCTAAATTTGAGCCACATTGTTTGGCACTAAATATTAAAGATAAATGGGGAGACTGTAAAAAGAAATATTAGGAAAACACTTTAGAACCACATGAAAATGATAGATGATCAAAACCCAACATTAAATGGAAGATCATAGGATTTCATTTAGTGTTCTAGCTATATCTCTCTACATCTTTGTCATTACACCCATTAACATAGGACCAATTGTAGATTAACATAGGAGTGATTGCATATATAGACATTGTAGATGGTTAGTGTGAAAGCATACACATATTGGTCTATAAAATTAGTTTGATGGCTGTTAAATATTATTCTTTCTAATAACCCTTTTATTTGTTTGTTCAATCTATTTGTTTGAAGTGTCCGCTGAGATTTTTTGTTAGCCCAACCATGAATAGGATTTGTCATGTAATAGGTCTTTTATAGTTTCTCTATTTGTCTATTATTGTTGCATTGAGGAATGAGCCACAATGGGCTTGGTCTATATATATGGATATATATTTCTGCCTCTGATGTTGGTCACATTATTTTGTGAAGCCTAATTCAAATAAAGAACCCAGGCCTAGCGAATAAATTGTTGTTACACCTTGTTTAGATACTAATAGAGTTTTAGTTTGAAGTGTATTTGAGGGCACCTAAAATTCTATCAGTATGTCGACAAGGTGTAACAACAATTTATTCACTTGCACTAGGTTCTCCATTTGAACTGGATTCTTCACATTGAATGTTGTTTGTAAATAATTTCACATACATACATGTCCAAATATAATATTTTTTGGGCAAAGATTTCAAATCAGAACAAAACACTTAAGAATCACATGAAAATGACACATGATCAAAAACCCCAAAATTTCACAATTTAGAAAATTGAAAACAATCCTTCTTACAAAAATAATAGAATAATTTGTTATAGGGAGCTTCAAACAGATCAAGGAAAAAGAGTATCATGAAACATATTCATACAAGACAAGCAATCTATGTAGCTGGCTTCTTGATTCTAAATTCAAGCTGCATTATCTAGCACATAGTATTATAGAGAAACAAGGAAATTGTAAAAGAATTATTTGTAAACATACATATATATATAGATATACACATATATGTGTATATATATATACATGTATATGTGTGTTTATATATATATATTTACATACAATGTCAACTGTATGTGAAAATCAATGCTTCTAAATATAGATAGATACATATACACACATATATATTGAACACAAATAGAGTAATTGTATCCGAGGTATTAGAATAACACTTATTGGCTACTAAATATTATAGACAATAATTGGCACTAAATATTATAAACAAGAAAATGACAGATGTTCAAAAACCCACATTAAATAGAACTTTAAAATATGCAGAATAGAAGAGACAAACTACGATAATAAACAATTTGCTATGGTGAACTAAAAACAAAAATATCATGAAGAACAATTTGTTATGGGGTACTTCAAATAGTTGAGACAAAAAGAGAAATTGGAAAAGAGCTATTATAAAAACACTTAACAATCATAGGATTATGATAGATGTTCGAAAGCCAACATTAAGTACAACTTTAAAATATGCAGAATACGAGAGGCAAACTACGATAATGAACAGTTTGCTATGGAGAATAGAAAAAAAGAATACCATGAAGAATAGTTTGTTATGGGGAACTTCAAACAGTCGAGGAAAAGCAATAATATCATGAAACATATTCAAGCAAGAGACATAACATGTTCCATCTAGAAAAAATAACCACGACAAATAATAGTTTGTTATAAGGAGCTTCTACACAAATAGAGAAATTCTAAAATAGCTATTAGAATAACACTTAATAACTTTCATAATAACCCTGTGCATATATATATATATATATGCAATCACTCTTATGCCAATCTGCAATTGCTCCTATGTTAATGGGTACACCACCAAAGATGCATAAATATAACTACAAATAATAAATGACGCGCAAAAAAATTACTAGCCCTAACCATATTTTTTGTAACACCCCTCTATTTTGCTCTTATGTTAGATTATGATGCTTTATTATTTTATCGTTTCTTATAGAGCGACATGGTCTATGTGTGTGATGAGATGTACTTTCCTTGAGATGATTTGATTAAGAATAATGTTGGTTATTATGACATGATTATTGCTCATGAGTTTTGTTAATGATGGAGTTGTCAGTTTGGTGATACTGTATTGGTGAAGGGGACGAGATTGCATCACTTGCTTGCAAACGCCCCGCGATTCTGCGATTTCCTCTTTACGGTGTGTTTTATGATGATTTTATATACATGTGTTAGTGATGCCTCGAATACAAGTTTGCAGGTACATGAAATCGACTCCACCTGGCTTTGCAGATTTGAGCATGTCGACCCAACAGTATGTTGATTGGGAGATAGTAGCTAGGTTACTTGTGTCAGGTCTACACCCTAGCCACAGT
Source organism: Sequoiadendron giganteum (assembly GCA_007115665.2). Classification (NCBI taxonomy): domain Eukaryota; kingdom Viridiplantae; phylum Streptophyta; class Pinopsida; order Cupressales; family Cupressaceae; genus Sequoiadendron; species Sequoiadendron giganteum. The sequence continues at coordinate 606,728,223 of CM021101.1, forward strand.
GTGTTGTCAGTCCATGTTCGGTGTATCTTTTTTTCCCTTGTCTATTGCTATTTAATTCTACAAGGTTTATGTTATGGAAATAAATGTTAAATTAGATGATGTTAGTATTTATTTAATTAATTTTAGATAATATTGATGTAAGCTTTCTATTTAATTTAATTAATTAAATTAAATTTATTTAGTAAAGCAATTTAATCCTTGTGGTTAAATTTATTTATTAAGTAATTAAATTAATTGATTAAATCATTTATTAAGTAAATAGTTTAATATAATTAAATTTATTTTGAAATCTAATTGTGATTTGAAATTATTGAAAAATGCAAAAAGACTTTGACAAAATAAATGTGGGTTGTTAAAAGATATTTTTGATTTGCCAACAAGTTTTAGTCAATTAATTTGGGTTGTTGGGAAAATTAATTCCTGGAGGGAATCTTGGCTTTGGTTGAGGAAGCGGAAAGTTTCTTCACGGAAAAAGCACAAGATATTTTGGGTGTTAAATTTTGGCAAAGGAGGATTTGCTTGTTGTGGAATTTTATTGAAAGAAACTGTGTTGTAGAAAATTGTTGGGAATTGTGCATTCTCAGATTTGTTTTGGGAAAAATTATTGTTGTATTGGATTAATTATTGTGCTCGAGAAATTTGTTTGCTTGGAAGAAGCCGTGGAATCTTTGGAGGAGGCTCGACACCAAAAACTCCTTTTACTCCAGAAGCTTTGTTGGAAACAGGTTCCTTTCTTAAAATATTTGTCTTTGTTTAAGTTTTAAATGGAAATTAATTGTTGTAGAAAAAATTGTTGTGCTAGATCTGTTGTAAAAGCTTTTATTTGTTTGGGGAAAATTTTAAGGTTTCTGTGTTGGTAGTTTTTCCGTGAGTAAATCTAGTGCCTCTATAGGAATCTTTTACAGTGAAATCAGAGAGTAAAATATGAGAATCCTTTATGAATTTAATAGTTAAAATCATTGGGAGAAAAACCAGAGGAAGACAATATGAGAATTAGGAAATTTTATTTTAAAGACTCAGTGTAAATTGTAGAAAACCTTTGTAGGGAAATTGTTATAAACAATAGAAAATTTAGAGGAAACGTGATTTTAGAAATCTTTTGTGAAATTGGGGATTTTTCGAAAAATTTGCATAATTTTGTCTATAGAATTTTGTTAAATTTTGTTCTTTTTAAAGGTTGTAAAATTCCTCTTTGTATGAAATAATGAAATATGGAGTCTATGTAATTTCTCTACTTTGAGAATCCTCTGTGGTTGATTTGGGTATTTACTCATTTTGGAAATGTTAGAAAACCCCAGTGGTTGAATCCCTATGTTGGAAATCTTTCTGTAGAATCTCATTGTGAAATATTTTACTCAAATTAAATCAAAGTTTTGACAAGTTTATATATATATGTTGGAGAATATATATATATATTGAAATGGAATTTGTTTATAAAATATGTCAAGATAAAATTTATTTTGTTTTATTGAAAAGTCTTCTCGAAATTCGTCGTACGCGAATTTATTTACTGCTGCTCTAAGTAAATGTTGTTTTAATAATTAAATGAGGGCTGCGTGGGGGTCCCCATCGTCGCTCCCCCCAAAGGGAGGTGAATGGTGGTAACTCCATCGTCGCTTCCCTTAAGGGAAGCAGGCGGTGGAGCTCCCACCACCGCACCCCTCCATGGGGAGGGTCGGTGGAAACATGCCCCCCCTCCTCATATAAATATGTGCCTTCCTAAAATTTGAACCTGCATTTATTTGTTTAAAATGAATTTTAATTCGCCTGCATTTTATTTTGAATTTTTATTTCGCCTTGAGCTTATTTCGAAATTGTGGCTATATTTAATATTATATATATAATATTTATAATATATTATATTTATATATAATTGTTAAATACATTATTTATTTAGTTTTTGAAATAAAAGGTAATTATTGTTAATAATATATATATATATATATATATATATATATATATATATATTAAGATATATATATATATATATATATATTTAAAATAATTGTAATATTAAAATGGTTGCATGCATATTTTTTTTTATACAACAAGGGTGTCCTTGCGACCTAGTCCAATGGTCCAGCAGCCTGTATCTTGGGTACCTAGAGCAAGCTAGGGCGAGACTAGTCTCCTGCGGGTGAGATCCCTCGCCCACAAGAAGTCCCACCTCTTAAACCCGAGAGTGGAGTCGAACCCAAGACCAATGGGGAGCAAACCCACTGCCCAAGCGAACTCTACTACCCGTGCAGGTTGGTTGCATGCATATTTACTTTAGTAGGGAAACTGGGTAAGTAAATCCCTTGGGGAAATTATATTGTTTTTAAAAGTAATCAATGAATTGTTTAGTGTAAATTTAGTATTTCTCTACTTGTTTTGAAGAGACATTGAATTATTTTAATTCATTGTTTTATTAGGGCAATTGTTATTTTTATTGTGAAATCGATATGGAAGGGAAATGGATTTATCAGGGCAATTTTTATTTTTACTGTGAAATCAATATGGATGGGAAATGGATTTAGTATATCCAAATATTAGATTCAATTCACGTTTTGATTGCCTTTAAGTAATTATTTCTTCTGGATTCATTTTGGGAATGGGATAACTATTAGTTAGTAAGTTGTAAGTCTTCCCAGAGGTTCTTGTTTGGATGGGGGTTGTCGTATTGTGATGTAAATTGTTTGTATTTCCCTTGAGTAGTGCATGGAGTCATGTTAGTGATTTATCCGATTTCCACGAACGGGGATTTGTGTCTCCTTAGATTAGAAGTAAATTGTGTGATTTGGTTCCTCCTTAGTTTGGAGTGGTTGTGTTTCATGTGTTGACAGTAGGAGAGTGAATCTTGATGGGGGTCAGGATCAGCGAAGATCTGACGGGTAACTCATACACCTATGTGGTGACACTTCTCCTAGGTCAGATGTAAGTTAGTTTGTGAAATGAAATATTTTGTAAACTGGAAACAATGTGACTTCGTGTTTTTTGGTTTAAGTGTTTGGTCAAGTTAGTATGAGTCAGCCTGAGTCTACAGGTTGTAGGATTGGCCTTGTATACTTGTTACTGTCTCCTAGCACGGGGGGTGGGCCTTCGGGTACCACTTGATTGGGAGGAACGTGCGCCCTACACCATTGGGTCCCCCTTGGTTTGCAGATCGTGGTGGCGAGGTTTCCAGTTGGAGGACTCGTGGGTTCTAGTTACATTTCCTTGCTTTGTATTTATTTCAGTTTGATTCATGTTATTATTATCCCTCATTTTTATTCGAGGTGGACACTTTGTATATGTATCACATTTGTATTATTTTCCTCATTCGAAGAATGAGAGATGTAACCTTATGATTAAGTTAATGTAATTGGAATTTTATTGTATATCTTTATGTTATGGTAAAATTTATTATGTATGGAATATATGAGTACTTAATTCTTTATGAAAGTCAATGCTATGGATTTATTAAGTTGTATGTTTTGTTTTAGATGTAATCTTGTCGCGTTTCCTTAGAGGATGTTGCAAAGTGTTGTGCATCTTCCTTGTTAAATAATGTAATTTTAATATAAAAAATTGTTCTCTTCCGCGTTGTGTTGCAACTTCCTTTAGGGTTACGTGGCAGGGCATTATACATGGTATCAAAGCCCCAGGTTCATACACTAGATACTCTGGGTACATTTGAGTCCACTATGTTGTCCTTGTGAATTTGTTAGTGGAATTGTTAAGTGATCACATGTTCATGGCTTTTACATTAGCATGATGTACTCTGTGGAAAAGAGTAGCATGAAAGAAACCTGATAAAAGGTTGTGGATGGAAATATATGATATGTATTCCATGGGTTATGAAATTTGATGTTCCTATGGGATTATGTATGTAGTTGTACCCCTTGTAAATGTAAGGAACAAGTAACTATGTCTCGTTTGAGTGTTGTGAATAGTACCCCATACTTTCTTTGTGTTTCCATGTGATGGTGATACTTGGTACCCGTCCATGGGGAAAAATTGCACTTTGGTGTGGAATTTACCATACCATTGTGTGTGTTTGCATGTTTTTTACCTGATTGAGGGCCAACCCATGTGTGGTTGAAACTTATATATAAGAGTAACCAAAATTAGTTCTTTTTCTTTTGGTTCTCTAGATCCTCAATCCGTGAAGGGATAGTAACAGCCACAAGTTCCTTGGTTGGAGTGTGTAGCGTACACATATTGCGGCACAGAGCATCTCAACTCAACCAATCCCGAGGAATCATACCCACTACTTTCCCTTATGATGGATCAAGATACTTGATCCATAAGTGTTAACCTAATTCCCAAAGTTTTGAGTACAACAACATAGATTTGTTAGTGTATGCCTGGCCATCCTTAGAGGTGTTGATCTAGCATAGCGAGTAAACCTCATCTGTATGAGAGGTGAAGCTCAGTAGCCCCATAGTGATATTATCGTATTGCATTATATATTTAATATATCTGCACATGCTCTGACATGATGTGATAGATACGATTCCACACCGCATTGATGTTTTGACATAGTGCTGCTGATGATACTATATTTGCACATGTTCTGATATGATGCAATACAATACCACACCCCATTGATGTTTTGACATAGTGATGGTGATGATTCCGTGTTACATGATTCCACATGCTTAGACAAGTGAAGGCACATTATGAGATTGTCTTTGTTAGCCTACTTGTGCGATGAGCATTATGGGGCCTCAAACACTTGTAGAGGGATCCTCATGGCTGCTTCGACCGTGGTAGTCGGGTAGCATATGGTAGATCCTAGCCATGTATACCTCTGGCTACAACAAGCGCGTGTCTTCTCCATGAGGTATCACGATGTGGGATGTGATCTACGCGTGCCTATTTCTGCAGACCCTCAAACACACTTCGGCTAGCATATGACCAGGTAGAGTGACAACGTTTTGATAGTCATGGATACACTCTAGGTCATGTGGATGGCATGCTCATTCCACATCACATGAGGGCTATTATTATTCTAGCTGGATGTTTCTTCCTCTTTCCTCATTGGTGGCTAGTATCTAGTCACATAGTGTTGTACAATGCAATTTTAAAGATTGTGAACTTTCTTTATGGTTATTGATGAATTTTCAGTTGATTGTGAAGTCCGACACTTTGTTTATATTTGGTTGTGAAGGTTTAGCCATGACTTGTGATCTTATTTTCTTATAACCCTAGTGGTTATATATTTGAATTAGTGTGGAAATTGTGCACATTTATTGCCTTATTATTGAGATTGAACTTTAATTTCCACTTCTTTATGAACTTGGTGGCTAAGCTAGTTATCTTTGTTGTTTTCAATGTCGACTATGTGTCGTATTATGATTCCTCTCTAAGGATGTATAAGACGGACTTGGTGAGTGTATACGAGGAAGTAAGTGTATACGAGGAAGTAGATGCAAGAAACGTTGAGGATGGGGGTATGTGAGGCTGTTATGCAGCTAGGACCCACTACTCACCTTTGTGTGATGACTATCTCTTGGAGGCTAATCACCTTATACAACAAGAGACAGGTCATTGTGGTATTGTTTGGATGGTCTCACTTTATGTATGGCCTAACACCATCAAGCCACTGATTTGATGTATAGATTATTTGAGATGGTTATTTGCTCTTGGTTCATGGATTCTTCTATCATGGATTAGTATGCTGCTTTCCGGTGTCTAGATGGACCCATGTGTGGCCTTATGTTGTGATTTCCTGTGCAGTGTGTTGGTGTATATGTATGTTTAATCATGAGTATGGTGCTTTATTTATGATATTTTGTTTATTAATTATACCTTTTGGTTGTGACTCCTTTCTTGGATGGTGTGTATAGGATACCTAGAAGAGGTGGTCCTGGCGTTGATCGTCAAAACCCTCCTCTTTTGAGTCCCCACGAGAATGATCGTGAGGAGCACCTGGGTCCTCATTACGTTCTATGCTTGGGGAGATTCTTACCCGGCTTGACTCTAGACAAGATGGTGGTCATCAGGTATTTAGGGAAAGGGAAAGGATCCCTAGGAGAAATATTTATTCTTTAGTAGGACTTATGTTGGACATTTTGAGGGCACGTTCTCCACCCAACAATCATTCTTATGGAGGTTTGGGGTTTGGAAACTAGATGATTGGTGTTACTTTTGATGGAGTGTACCTAGTAGTCTTCGGGTTCCAGGGTGATCGTCTAACGCATAGGAGGATTCAAAGTTGGATACGAGCCTGACTCCATCATCCTAGCCAGTCAACTCAGAGCACACAGGCTACAACAGGTAGAGGTACATGATGTTACTCGTGCAGCTAGCAAGGCCACTTAGCTAGGTAGTGTTCTCAGAGGAACTCACTTGATTTCAGTCCGAGGTCATAAATTACTAAACCAACAAGGAATGATGTAGGAAGGACTCATGGAATGAGTGCAGTGGTTGATCATCATTGGGTAGAGCATCAGGGTGCAAATGCAAAGATTATCGGTATTGGATAGGCAACTAATTTGGAAGTTCATGAAAATCCTGCGGTACAAGAGGCGAAGGAAGTGCCTTTAGTGTTGTTTCCTCTACTTTGATACTTGATATGTTATAATATGTGTTTTGAGACTATGTTGATTGCTTTGATTGATAGTGTATTTAGCTTAGAGGGTGGGTGCAAGGAAATGGGTAGCAATTTCGTGGACACCCTCCAAAAACATATTTAAAAATCCATAACACGAGCGCGTTATAATGCGCTCGCATTATGGCTCATTATGCCGAGCCTGAGGCTTGGCAACTACAAACTGATAATGCTCTCACGTTATTGATTGTTAAAAGCAAAAAAAGAAATGAAAATATGTCATTAGCATTTCGAGTGTTTTATTTTTTGCAGTCGCGACCAAACCCCCACAATTTTGCACTTGCATTCTAGGAGGAGAAATTCAACAAATTTCTTCACCAACAATTGATATTTCTTCTCAATGATGGCGCCGCGATGACGAGAAACTATGAGAGGTAAGGATTCTATGGTTTTTGTTTTGAATTAGTTAGTTTTAGGTTGAATTTGATATATATTTATTTGAATTTTTAGGAGATGCAAATCAACCTGCAAACCCTCAAAATGCTCAATAGGAAGACCAACCAAATCCTCAATAGGAAGACCAACCAAATCCTCAAGATCAAAATCAACCACAACATCAACCTCCTTCACCAATCACTCAACCCCCTCCTAGCACTCAACAAAATTTAATGAGTGAAATTGAGAACAACATAAATAAAATTATGGATTTGATCAGTAGGTTGAGTGATCCAAATGGTTCAGCCGCAGAAAGAATGACCCTAGCAAATTCATTGAAAGATATGTTAAAAAATGTAGATTCAATTAGCAAACAATTAACTGGATGGCAAGATAGGAGGTAGGCGGCTAGGGATTATTATGCAAATAAACTATCATACAAGGATGTAAAGGATTTAAAAAATACAAAAGGTGATTTTTGCTCATTACTTACCGACCCACACACAAATCAAAATCTTACCCTCAATGCGAAGAGGTTTCCTATCCATTGGTGCCACCACCAATAGATTAGGGACCAGTTTTATGATAGGTGGTACATGGTCTTCGATTACCTACCGTGCAACAATTGCGAGGTCCCGCAATATTTCCTTAGGAAACTATACAGTGAGTTCATATTGAACAAGATCCCAAATTATTTTGATATGAGGGATTTCCAGGGGAGAGGTGGGGGGTCAGCTCAGGATAGACCTGGTCCACAACCGGATCCTACGTGGAAAGGTAGATGAGCTCTCGCTAGGCCACCTCGTGAGCACGTTGTTATGCCTTCTGTCGTGATGGAAAGTGTTGATGTAGAGACATTACAGGCGATCAACACTTTGACCCAGAGTGTCATCCATCATACTAGCCCTATTCTACAATGCCATCCAGGGGAGTCTTCGAGTGGTGGCCTTCGAACACATGTGTGTCAATATTGCGGGGCTACTTATTCATATGACCCCACCGACACTTAGGAGACTGGTACACAAGATCCATCTGCAGCTATGGAGATGGAGAGGGAAGCTGACATTTTGCATCAGGCATATGGAATTGATAGTCAGGTAAAAGCTAGTGCATGTTCATTGAATTTAATTTATTAAATTTTGATTTTGAAATGCAATATTAACTAAAAATGTTTTATGATTTTAATAAAATTGTAGGGTCACAGTGTTGAGATTGGATACATCGGCCCCCCACCAACTCATTTATGTAGTACACCTATCGCTAGGGTATGTAACTAGTAAACAATTATAAATTTATTGTATGTTAATAGCATTGTTTTATGAATGGTAATTTTGATATGTGATTTTGGATGTTGAACAGACTAATATTGGAGGTTTTGATGGAACACTTCCCAGTGGCGGTGGATTTTCTCAAACCTACACAGAGGTAATAGAATAAAGAGTTTAACTAATGAATCGAGTACTTAATAGATTTGTGTATTTTATATGCACATCGTTGATTACGTTGAATAAATTGTTGTTTTATTTTCAGTTGTTGCAAGACGATACACCTCCGAATGTGACAAGGGCAATGGATATTGGTGTGACATCTGCTATACAATCCTCGATGGCTCTGATAGGAGAGGTATGAGGAAAATTAGTAAATTTCAATTTACATTTGTTGTTATAGATGTTAGTTAGTGAAAAATCAAGCCATTATTGATTCACGTAGTTTAATTTCTATTTGTATGGTTTATATAGGTGAGCACTCCTGAGCATGGGCATAAGAATATTTCCCTCGTGGAGAGAGATCATGAGATGGCGGTAAGTGATTATTTTGTCAAATATATCATTTTTTATAATGTAATTTCTATATATTCATGTCTTTACTTCTTATTGTAACAGTTAAAACTTCACAATGAACTAAACCCTAGGAGGAGCAGCAGGAGCACTCCTTGAGCGTAGCAAAAATGAGTGACAGACCTATCGCCATCTGATCGAAAAGGAAAGGGAAAGATTTTATTTCCAAGGCATGGAGAGCAATGAATTTTGATTCCAGAGCCCTTTGTTGTATGCTTGCATGGCAGTTTTGTACATATTTTTTATTGGACATATTAGACATTGTATGCCTACATGGCATTCTCGTAAGCCTATATGGCTATTTTGTACATATATTTCATACTTATATCGATATATATTGATGTATGCCTACATGGCTATTTTGTTAATACAAATATCTTTTATCGATGCGTGCCCATATTTGCATTCTAAATTGATGGTTCAATAGATATGAGTTATGTGTGTTCAAGTGTATACTTTACAACTTATGTGTATGCTTTGTGACTTACGTGCACTCGAATGTATACTTTGTAACTTACGTGTTTTCATGTGTATACCTTGTATTTGTGCATATACTTTGTTTTAATTTTTGTATACTATGTATTCGTGTGTATACTTTTTGAGGCTTACATGTTTTTGAGTACTTGTACTTCCCATATTGACATGTACATGCTTGAATTATTCATGTGTATAATTATTAATTGGTTAGCCCTACATTGATCTATGTCATCCTCAATGCATGATCCTTGAGATGGAGTAAGAACACCCTCAAGGTCCAAAGGAGTTTCACATGCATTCTTCATAGGCTCGTTTTGGTAGTCAAACCAAAAACCTCTTGCATCGTTGAAATGAAAAAAGTTATCCTTTATAGCAGGTCTGAAGCCATTATCATTCTTCGTCGGTTCTTCATGTATCCACTCCCCATTAATGGTTGCCTCATGACCTTCATGAAACCAAGTACTTATCTCATTTGTGAGAGAAAAAATGTATGAAGATTTATCTTCCTCCTTATGAACCATTCATTATCATGAGAGATGGGTTCTTGTGAACCACTACTCATGAATCATGGGTCAATGAGTTTGACTTGTAAAACTACATGATTGAATCCTGATAGCAATATCACAATATTTATATATCTAAATGTGTTATTTCCTTCAATTAAAATTTGCGCTTATACTTATGTGATTGATGTATGTTTGTGTATGGGATCTTAGTAATTTCTATTTGATAATTCTATTGTGTCTTTAAGGTTTATTTATTAAAGGGTGCATGAAACAAGTTTTAAATCCTTAAAAATCTTTGAATTTCTTAGGTTTTTCTATTTGTCAAGTCTGGGCTCCAAGCCTTAGTCCAAGTCGAAAATTGGCTTGTCAAGTCCGAGGCGAGTCCAAGTCTTGTAACACTAGTGTGAACACATCAAGGAATAATGTATATGCCGATGAAGAGAGAACCCATCCTTGTTTCTAAAAAAACCATAGTATAGATATGGTTGGTCGAGATAAAACATCACTTTTCTGGATAGTTCGAACCATAATCTTTCATGGCTGCAAACACACCTTCATTATGTGTGTTCTTGATCCTACTAAAGAAATGGTGGAACATGTTGTAGATCAAATCTTGCAACCCTAAGTCCACAAGAAGGTTACTTGTCTCGATTTCTGTAAATGTCTTTAAGATGTTCATCCTTCTTGAGTAATGCAAACTATTGATGTCATGTAGATCTTTGAAACTGTCTGCAATCATGTGCATTACTGTAAAAGCTAGAGCTATATCTAATACTACAAATGACTACTCAATAAAGCCTAAACGTTCTTCTACTCTTTTCAATGTGACCATAATGGCATTCCTTTAAGATAAACTACTAATCTTACTACCTGATTCATACAGTAATCTTTCCAACCACTATCATCGATTACCATGCTTCCAATGGAAATTCAATTTGTTGCAATACCTAAATGTTGGCAGGTTCATTCACTCTAATACCATTGTAATGACTCGAGCTCTGGATCAATAGATTTTTGATTTATTTCTTATTGGATTGATAAAGGTTGTCATCCAATATTATTAAGATAGATAATAGAGTCCCCAAATTATAAATAAAATAAATTCTGAATATGAAGTCTAATTCAAATATTAATTTGATAAATAAATATAATAGTTGTTTCTAATTAATCAATTAAAATCATGTGGTAGCTTTGAATATGAATCTTCCTATCATTGATATATAGGCCTTGAGAATTGGGATGCCTTTCCTGATCGATACTTTGTACTCATGCATCTTACTTTGAGTCCTTTCCAGATTATATGCTTGAAACGAATACTCCCATATTATAAATTTTTGCTCATATAGACCAATCCCACACTAGGTAATCAATAATACAAATAATTCTGCAAATTGATTACCTTGATCTTCCCTTCTTACTCTCTTTTATACTCGAAAAATGGACAATTAAATCCTAATAGCAATATCACAACTTGACACATTGTAGAAAATACCTCCTACTTATCAATTGATGAACTAAAGGGGCTCTATAATGAATATTTCATAAGGCACAACACTTGCTGAAGGTTTTGCAAATGGGGTTGCAAGCTAAGTGGGCTTAACCTTGGAGAAAAAACTCTGTGGTTAAGTGCTTGAGTTGGAGTAGTATTGGGATGGGTGACCTCCCGGGAAGGCCTAGTGCCTCACCTCTGTGAGCATCACCTAGATGCAATGAGTGCTAAGTGGGCCATTCATTATCATGAGAGATGGGTTCTTGTGAACTCAACCCTCTTTCAATGCATGCCAGCCTTGGGACCATACAAGAAGTTGGATGTCATACCAAGTACGGGATCAACAAGTTTGTATAAAAAATCTAAAAAACAAAGAACACTGTGAATAATTCTTATTAGATCTTCTCCAAAAGTTCATCAACAACCTCCATTCAAGCCTCTCAAGGCTTTACATAGTGTTTTACACTCTTCTCTAACTGATCCACGCCCTCAACTAACTAAAAACCAAATTTCAAAATAAGTAACCGTTGCATTTCAAATTTTTTGCTTTAAGCAACTTACAAATTTGCAACTTTAGACTCCTCCAACCTAAGGGATCGATCCGGTGGAACATAGCTCAGAGTGATTCCACGTGTTTCAGTGCAAAAGAGGACCATGCCTAGCATAAAAATACCTATTCGGACGTGTTGGAACAGTCCGCTTGGTCAGATAAGTTGCAGAACGAAAGTTGCACCACTTTGCAACTTTGCACTGCTTGCATTTGATGCTTTTTCCATCAAGTGAAAATCCGCCACCACGGGAAAACCACTCTGAGATAGCCAAAACCAAGAGAGGTTTTTGTAGAGGGTCCCAACATGATACTATAGAATTAGATGAGAAGTTTTTAAGCTTCACGATATCTGAGTAATAGCATGCTGAAGTTTGCAGCCATTTTACACTTTGAACCCTTAAGGGATCGATCCGGTGGAACGTAGCTCAGAGCGATTTTGCATGTTTCGATGTGAAACAAGACCATGCCTAGCATAAAAATACCTATTCGGATGCGTTGGAGTAGTTAGTTTGGTCACACAAGTTGCAAAGCAAAATTTGCACCACTTTGCAACTTTGCAAAACTTGAATTTGACACTTTTTCCATCAAGTGAAAATCCGCCGCCACGGTTAAACCACTCCGAGATAGCCAAAACCGAGAGATATTTTTCTAGAGGGGCCCAACATGATCCTATAGGATCAGAGGAGAAGTTTCTAAGTGTCATGGTATCCAAGTAATAGGATACTGAAATTTGCAGCCATTTTGCACTTTGGACCCTTAAGGGATCGATCCAGTGGAACATAGCTCAAAGCAATTCCATGTGTTTCGGTGCAAAAGAGGACCATGCCTAGTGTAAAAATACCTATTTGGACATGTTGGAATAGTCCGCGCGGTTACACAAGTTGCAGAATGAAAGTTGCACCACTTTGCAACTTTGCACTGCTTGCATTTGATGCTTTTTCCATCAAGTGAAAATCCGCCGCCACGAGAAAACCACTCTGAGATAGCAAAAACCGGGAGAGGTTTTTGTAGAGGGGCCCAATTTAATCCTGTAGGATTATATGAGAAGTTTCTAAGCATCACGGTATTCGAGTAATAACATGTTGAAGTTTGCAGCCATTTTGCACTTTGGACCCTTAAAGGATCGATCTAGTGGAACGTAGCTTAGAGCGATTCCACGTGTTTCGATATGAAACAAGACCATGCCTAGCATAAAAATACCTATTTGGATGCGTTGGAGTAGTTAGTTTGGTCACATGAGTTGCAGAGTGAAAGTTGCACCACTTTGCAACTTTGCATTGCTTGCATTGGACACTTTTTCCATGAATTGAAAATCTGCCGCCATGGGAAAACCACTCTGAGATAGCCAAAACCGAGAGGTTTCTCTAGAGGGGCCAAAAGTGATATTGTAGGATTAGACAATAAGTTTATAAGCATCATGGTATCTGAGTAATAACATGCTAAAGTTTGCAACCATTTTGCACTTTGGACCCTTAAGGGATCGATCTGGTGGAACGTAGCTCAGAGTGATTCCTCGTGTTTCAGTGTGAAAAAAGACCATACCTAGCATAAAAATACCTATTTGGACATGTTGGAGCAGTTAGTTTGGTCACATGAGTTGCAGAGCGAAAGTTGCACCACTTTGCAACTTTGCACGAATTGAATTTGACACTTTTTCCATCAAGTGAAAATCCGTCGCCATGGGTAAACCACTCTGAGATAGCCAAAATCGAGAGAGGTTTTTCTAGAGGGGCCCAAAATGATCCTGTATGATCATACGAGAAGTTTCTAATTATCATAGTATCCAAGTAATAGCATGCTGAAGTTTGCAGCCATTTTGCACTTTGGACCCTTAAGGGATCGATCCGGTGGAACATAGCTCGAAACGATTCCACATGTTTCGGTGCAAAAGAGGACCATGCCTAGCATAAAAATACCTATTTGGATATGTTGGAATAGTTTGCTTGGTCACACAAGTTGCAGAATGAAAGTTGCACCACTTTGCAGCTTTGCACTGCTTGAATTTGATGCTTTTTCCATCAAGTGAAAATCCGTCGCCATGGAAAAACCACTCTGAGATAGAAAAAATGGGAGAGGTTTTTGTAGAGGGGCCCAACGCAATATTGTAGGATAAGATGAGAAGTTTCTAAGAATCATGGTATCCGAGTAATAGCATGCTGAAGTTTGCAGCCATTTTGCACTTTAGACCCTTAAGGGATCGATCCTGTGGAACGTAGCTCGAAGTGATTCCGCGTGTTTCGATGCAAAAAAAGACCATGCCTAGAATAAACATACCTATTCAGATGCGTTGGAGCAATTATTTTGGTCACACGAGTTGTAGAGCAAAAGTTGCACCACTTTGCAACTTTGCACAACTTGAATTTGACACTTTTTCCATTAAGTGAAAATCTGCCGCCACGAGAAAACCACTCTGAGATAGCCAAAACCGAGAGAGGTTTTTCCAGAGGGGCCCAACGCCATCTTGTAGGATCAGAGGAGAAGTTTCTAAGTGTCACGGTATCCAAGTAATAACATGCTAAAGTTTACAGCCATTTTGCACTTTGGACCCTTAAGGGATCGATCCGGTGGAACATAGCTTGAAGCGATTTCATGTGTTTTGGTGCAAAAGAGGACCATGCCTAGCATAAAAATACCTATTCGAACGTGTTGGAATAGTTCTCTTGGTCACACAAGTTGCGGAACGAAAGTTGCACCACTTTGCAGCTTTGCACTGCTTGATTTTGACACTTTTTCCATCAAGTGAAAATCCGCCGCCACGGGAAAACCACTCTGAGATAAGCAAAATCGAGAGAGGTTTTTCTAGAGGGGCCCAATGCGATCTTTTAGGATCAGACAAGAAATTTCTAAGTGAAATGGAATAAGTTTAATGGGGTTTATGTTGTTGCCCCTGTAGATTTTGATGGAAAAGGGCATGAAAAATGAGATTTCACCCTAGGGTTTGATAAAATATTGCATAAAATAAGGGTTTTGGTTTGGCATGGTGGAGTGAGTTTTTCCTAAGACAAGTTGCGGACCTGAGGGTTTGGATACATGATAATTGCTACCCCAACAATGCATTATGTAAGAAAATCTTATTACAATGCCTCAAAGTTTGTCATTATGTAAGTAAATCTTATTACAATTGCGGATTTGAGAGTTTGTCATTATGTAAGTAAATCTTATTACAATTCCTCAAGCACTTTGTTCTCACAGATCTTTTACAATGTCACTCATATATTCGACATTCTCTTTAAATTTCTACATTATAGGTGCTCATTATGAGGTTAACTTCAATTGAGTAACTTGACATTCCCTCGCTAAGCTTCACACGCTCTTTTATAATGGCTTGAAATCAAAATTGAGATTTGTCAAGATCATCAAAATAAGGATGTTGCATTGCATTTTTGGCTGAGATTCTCTTTGATGGCTCTTAAATCAACATTTTCTACAATGAGAAATCAATCAATTTTTAGTAGTTTACTTACAAATACGCAAAGTAAAAGAGAAAAAGAAAGAACATCCAAAATGAAAATGAAATAAAAATAGATGGAAGGCACTTACAGATAGGCATGCAGGTTTCACAACTTAGTCACTCCTGGTCATACATCTTCATTGGGAATTCCAACATACCTATTGCACACAACACCTCTCATGAATAAAGTAAGTTGAAATTTCAGATGCTCTTATAATTCTACATTATAGCTGCCCATGATAAGGTTAACTTCAAATGAATAACTTGAAATTATCTCACCAAGCTTTGCATACAATTTTCTAATGGCTTAAAATCTTGATTGAGATTTGTCAAGATCATCAAAATAAGGATGTTGCATTGCTTTTTTGACTGACATTCTCTTAAATGGCTCATATATCTACATTTTTTGCAAGGGGAAACCAATCACTGTTAAAGAAGATGATAGCATTGGCATCAAACAAATTAATGTGCATACAAGTATAAATTAATAAGAACCAATGTGCATATACTTACAAATTAATCCAATGAACCATCCGAGTTTTCTCTACTCTTTATTGTGTCAAGTATAGCTTCATGGTCAGACTCACAGACCTTCCACAAGGTCTTGTTCAAAGGTCTACCCCCATATTTGGTCAAATGAACATTGGATGCCATGACAAGGTTCGAGTAATGAAGAATCTTATGATGCATGTCAAAGTCCTGAAATAGCCAATGTTTAACACTTGAATGTGGGTACCTTCTAAGCCATGTTCTAGTAACCACAACTGAGCCTGTAGGGTATTCGATGTTTTCTCCATCTATAACTAGGGCCTCCAATTTCTTTTTGGCCTCAACACAATGACACAAGTAATAGTCTATTCCCTCTTCACTGTCTTCATCTACAATAACTGCATAAACATGCCCTGCATTGATATGTGCAGAAAATCTCTTGAAATTTGTCAACATTACGAATACAGTACAAAGTAAGATAATGATATGGAATTTCAACAACTAAGTAATTAGATATATCACCTGGTTGAACTAGATCTAATACGTGGTCAAAGTTGACCGATGATTCCATCTGTGTCAGTTCCAATGCTGTCGGAGGGAAATACGTGTGAAGTGGGCTAAGATAACTTGTGAACCATTTGTCAACCCACTCCCCTGACTCACAATCATTCTAGGCTTGCATTGTACATGAAGAAAAAAAGCATGCCATATTTCGTGTATCGATACTCCATGAACCTGAATTTGAGCTAAGGAAAGAGTGTACCTCACTCGATCGTGTTAGTGTATAACAGTCTTCATATGGTGCAATGTTAGTATCATCCATCAACCAAAAAAATCTACGAATTGAAGACATACCTTCATTACCTAGACCCATCAAAGCATTACACCAATCGACGATTGATTTTGTATCTGTCAACTTTGCACTGTCTTTATACTTTAACTCTTCTCATGCTAGTGCTCTTTTCACGCATGCTCCTACACCATCATGCTACCCCTTTCCATGTCCGGCTCACAAAAGTTCCACATATGTTGAACACCTATAATGACATGCATCCTACACAACTAGTAGAACATGCACGAGTTCTTGAATTGTGCTGCACAATTATCATACCATATTATATGTCGATCGTATTCTATGCCCCTATAAGCCAAACCACTGTAGAACATCTGGATGCAACCTTGCACGAACTCTGGAGAATGCGTGCAATCATCAATAATGTAAAAGTGGTACTCCCTCAATACCTTCCTTTGCTTATCTGTACTATCAGATGCATGAATGAATTCTATGTGCACAAATATCAAAACTTGTGTGGAGTTTTAATACTGTGACTGCACCTCATGTTGTGGTTGTAGAGTGTAGTTCTCCGCAAAGTCAACTACGAATACTATGCTTCCAACTAGAAAGGTGTCCTTGCATAGCTTCAATTGCGTGTCCAACCATTAGGCTTTATGGGTATGCATTGCATACTCAGACAGTATCTTGTCACGAAATATGGTCGTAAATTGGTACACTGGAATCTTCTCAATAACCAACTCACACCTTTTTGCTCGAGACCCATCTTTTGTAGCATATGCCACTGTTTTATACTTCCCAAACTCTACTACTTTTTGTCCCACCTCATCTGTGCTTTTCATATGTTGACATACTGGCATATGCAAGAAGCCACCGCAACGCTCGCATGAACCATCCAAGCATGTTGTCCTATAGAATATCTGGCCATCCTCTATTTGACATAAAATTTTTTATAAGAACTCTCTTGAAGATTTTGGTGGGGCTTGTATGCCACAATCCTACAAAACATCATTAGTATGGAAATCTAAACATATAGAACGATAAACATCATAATGGTTAGAAAATTAAATATGTAGTCTACAACAACAAGTAGTGCGTGTGTGATTTATCTTGACATAAAAAGGTTTAAGCATTTCAAAAATTCTTTGAGAAATACTAATTTGAGGATAATTATTTTCAAATTTTTGAAAAAATTGGGTTTGAGTCATATCCAAAAAATGCTTTGGATGTGGCTCACGATTCCGACTATCGATTCTCCTTCTTACCACATCCCTTTGATTCGAAGATGGCCTTGTATTATTCTTACAATACTCTTCAATTAGTTTTCTCAAGGCTTCGACAACTTCTTTATCTTTTCATGACAGTCTCCCAAAGAATGCCCATAATTCATTTGAATCATTGCTCTCAATTCTTTGCTGCCTTTGAATGGCTCTTGATAAAATTTTTCTACTAATTCCCATTTGTTCACTAGTCTTTTTAATTAGATGATTTCTCTTTGTTTGACAGCTTACCAAAGTCAATGTAATGACACGTCGGGTGACATTAATATCCTTTGAGCGTGAGGTCTTACCCACACTCTCATAAGCATCCATTAGATTCTTCACAATAGTGTCTTCACTCGATGCATTCAATGTTCTCAACCCAAGAGTCTTCATGATGTTTCTATACTTTACACCCCGTATCATTTCAACAAATAGTTGACATCTTGCAGTATCATTTAGCCTTTCAAATAATCATTCCCAAATCTTATCAGCATATCTTCTACAAGTGCATGTTGAAATATTACCTTCCATGTGCTGCAAAATCTCATCATCAATATTAATCAAATACTTTGGCTTTCTACGCAAAATTCTAGGTGGTGTTCTCCTAGGTACATACATCTCAACATTAGGAATTTCATCAATATTTAATTGAGATGGGCTAGATTGCGTACCTTCGATCGAGGGTGGAGAAGAAGACATACCTTGAGGTTCACATGGGGATGATGGAACACCTTCTTTGTCAATTTTGAGTGATGATGTACTCTCAACTTGAGATGTGTTGGATGGTGTCCAACAATATTCACTTGCGGTACATGGTGTCCCTCCATATTCACATGTAGTAGATGGTGTCCGTCCATATTCACTTGTGCTAGATGGTGTCCCTCCATATTAACTTGTTCTTAATGGTGTCCCTTCATATTCACTTGTCGTTGAGGGTGTGTCTCCAACTACGGTATCCGAATCTGTCTTACGACGATGCTTTCACATTCGTGCCTATTGTGCTGCCAATTCTCTTTCTCTTTTTGATGGTTGAGGTTCCTCTACAATCAGATTTTTTTCATCAATCGTTTCCAATTTCTTCTTTTCATGATATTCTGCCACCCGAACTCTCTCATTTTCTTTGAAGGTTTCGTTCTCTTCGTCTGTTAGTTTCCTCTTTGTCTTTTTCTTCGACATGGCGGATAATTTTATTTTTACCATGGTAAGGAGACAAATATTAGTTCCTAAAAAATGTATCCATTCAAGTTAATTGAAAAATATATGTCATTGAAGGATTGATTTAAATAATACTTACAATCATCGTGTACAAAAGTTAACCTATCATAGACAAATGTGTACAAACTATGGAAGCATAGACAAAGTTTTTAGATGCTTTCAAAGGTGGTTGTTTGTTATTTATAGGCATTGGGGGGAGTTTTTTTTCATTGCAAAAGGTTTAAACAACCTCCATTGGCTCGAAGGGAGGAGTATTGTTCATTTTGAAATCTATTTTTGGGTATGTGCAGGATCATCATGGAAAAAATAGGCCCTTAAGTGGCAATAAAAAGACAGAAAATCAGAGTTAGACAACTTGACATAAAAAATTGAATAAGTTATCTATATTATTTCAAAAAAATGTAAAAATAGAATCTGTAGAAAATTTAATGTAGTTTCTAAACTACTAGACCTTTATTTTTAAAAAAAGAATCTATTTGGTGAAAATTTGAAATTTCAATGCAGTAGTACTTAAATTTCAGGGTAAAAATAAGAAGTAGGTGTTTGTTTGACCACCCTAACCACAATAAAATGATAATATTTTTTTATAAGCTTTTAGGTATAAGTAGAGGACTCATGTCCCGATGTGATGCATATTTTTTTGTAATTTTTTTCCAAGTAAATAATTAATTATGAATTTTGTATTACAACTTTTAAAAAATATAAAAGCTCGTTTGTCTAACCACCTTAACTTGGTAAAAAATTCATGAAATTCAATTTAATTTTTTTTATCCTATATTATGCAAAGCTTAGAATGTGACCCATGTTTCAGATTCAAAAAACGCGATACTGTTTGAAAGTTATAGATGTTTTTCAATCAACCTATCAATCAGGACTTTATTCGTAATTCTAATAGAAAATGAATAATAATTATTTATTAAATTCAAAGTAAAGGATGATTTATACTAGTAGAAAGCTGAGAATATCCTCTAAAAACCCTTTTCGTTTCATCAATTTTCGGTAAAAAAAAAGTCATCAGCCACATGGGCCATCATATGGCTTACATATCGCCACTTTTTGGCCCATCATTATCCTGCACATACCCTTTTATGATAAAAAACGTTGTTTTCCATAAATTCACTGGTTTTTTTGCATATTCCTGCACTTGTATGGATCTTTACAACCTCCCCTTGATACAAAACTAATAGAATATTGTAGGAACATGTCTTAACTCTCTAATGCATTAGTTCTGAGGGCTTAACAGTACGTTTGAAGGGAGCAATTGACAATTTTCCGAAACTGCTCATTTCAAGCCAGTCAAGGGTTTGAGTAGAATTTAATTATGAAATGACCATCCCACCTACTATTATGACTTTTTTCTTGGTGGGATGGCATGTACAATGTTAGAGTAGGGTATTTTATTGTTTAGCATGCCTTGGAATGAAACTAATGACAATAGGATGGGGTTCTTAGGCTGAAACAAACACTTTTCCATGAGAGTTTGAGGAACCAAGGAGTGATTTTGAAAAAGTGTTGAAGGAGTGGTCTATGTAATGAAATTTTGACCTTGTCCAGGGTATTTTGAAGATGTTTGATTCTTTGGAATGGTCTGGGAAGGCCCAAGTATATGAGTTTCTATAAACCCTCCCTCTTTGCATTGAAAAATGGGGGTTTTTGTATTGGAAGCCTAGTTGAGCAGGTAAGCTCCTAAGAACTAGAAAATATCTTGTTTTGAGACCTAATTAAAGATTTTTTTTGGGTTTGGAAGTTTGGTGTGAGGATCTAAGGGTAGTTCCTTTGTAAAATTGGCATACTTGGAGGCCTAAAACAGTGAAAAGGTCAATTTTCTTTAAGTTGTCCCAAAGGAGTCATGTGATGGGTTAAGGTATGTATTGAAAATCTGAAATGGGTGCTAGAATCATTCTTTTATTTTCCTGGTGTTTTGGAAAGTTTTGGAGTTAAGGGCCCAAAACTGGTTTTGCACTACTACTAGATTTCAAGGGTGAAAAGTGGGAAATAGTGTTTCTGTTTGTTGTCCAACTTGGAGGAGTATTAGGATTGGTCCATTAGGCCTTTTTAATCTTGTTAGATGCCTCTTGAAGGCAAGCTGACATCTTGAATTGTTTTGGGTCCTCTAACTCTGCATTAAAAATGAGTATCATAGCCTGAAGTGTGTGCATGGTTTGAGAGATACATGCGACAGTTTGCAGATGCTTGGCTACTAGTAATGTGGACAGTGAAAAAAGGAACTAAGCTTGTATGTAAGGGAAGACTTCTGAAAGGTTTCATTTATTTTGTACTAACTCAAACAAAGATTTCTTAAGCAAATAATGGTTTGGTTGTGCCTTACGAATTATAGTTTGTGTTTGTAAACAATGGTGCCATTATGGAAGATTTAAGAAAAGTTATGAATGACATAATCATTGGTTGATGTTTTGAGGAATCTAGTTGATTGTAATCAGTTATTTTCAAGATTTTAAAGGTGTTTTGAAGGTTCTTAAGGAATTGGGAACTCTTAATGCTAATTTGAGTATATGAATCAAATGTGTTGTGAAGGGAAATATAGTTGAATAAGTGTGTCAAGAAAGGTGTTGATTTCTTCCTTTGTATTGCATCAGTTTGTGCACAGGTATTGGAAGGTGTTTGGACCCTTCGGAGGAATGGGAGAGGCTTGGAGTTGTCTTAAAGGATGAATTTTGGTGAGATATTTGGAATGTGTATTTGGTTTATTTCAATCAATAACATGTTGATTATAGTGACTTGGATGTCTGGATAAAGGTTGGTAGTTACCTTCCACATGATTTGTTGTTATTTTTCCATGTAAGTTGCAACATTGAGTTCTTGAATTAGTGTGTCAAGAATGAATTGAATGGTTCTGAGTTTCTAATCAACTTTATGCTATGTTACAATGACAACCTAAGGTTATAATGACAAACAAAAATGAAAGGAAGCCATAATAGAATGAAAGAAAATGTGTAAAGACTTCACATACCTAAAAAACCAGACATTCAAATGGAGGAGTTCAACCCAATTATGTAGCCTTAGCTTATTCTTTCTTCAAACTCCACAACAATTTGACTTCTTCAAAAGCTTGTTCCCCTCCAAACTTCAATTGTATATCAGTTTTCAATAGAATTCAAACTTCAATTAATAGTATATGTATTTCAACGTGGAAACTCTACTCTTTCATGCAAAGGTGGTAGAAAGATCATGGAAAAGGTGATGGAATGTGAAAAAAATTCTTGCACACTTCACAACATCATCAAAAAGAAACTTTTTGTTGGAGCACACGTAAAACTAGGGGAATATGCAGACTATGGGCCTTGAAATCACGAGTATATATAAATTTTTACCATTTTTAGTGGAGTAAAACACGCGAGCACGTTATGTGAAATATGGTTTTCTTAATATATTTAGTTTCTCCCTCTTTGTCTATACCCTCTATCCTAATTCTATATATGTCCCCTACACCCTTATAGTAGAGGAGATAGAGGTGAGTGTGTGTGTGTGTGTGAGTGAGAGAGAGAGAGGGTAGGGAGGAAGGGAGGAAGAGGGAGAGAGGGAGGAGAGGCAGAGGGTTAGAAAGAGATAGTGGGAGAGATGGAGATAGATAGGGCAGGAGAGAGGGGGAGAGTGTGAGAGAAAAAGGGAGAGAGGGAGGGAGAACGAGTGGGAGAGAAAGAGGGAGAGAGGGAGGGAGAGGGAGAGGGAGAGGGGGAGAAAGAGAGAGTGGGAGAGAAATAGGGAGAGAGGGAGGGAGAGGGAGTGTGAGAGAAAGAGGGAGAGAGGGAGGGAGAGGGAGAGGGGGAGAAAGAGATAGCGGGAGAGTGGGAGGGAGTGGGAGGGAGAGAGGGGGAGAGTGGGAGATAGAGAGGGAGGGAGAGAGGGGGAGAGTGGGAGAAAGAGAGAGTGGGAGATTGGGAGAAGGGGAGAGTGGGAGAAAGAGAGAGGGTTGAGGGATTAGGGTTTAAGGATAGAGGGTTGAGGGATTAGGGTTGAGAGATATACCCTCAACCCTCAACCCTTAAAACCTAATCCCTCAACCCCTATACCCTCTTAATCCCTAAACCCTCAACACTCAACCCTCAACCCTTCAATCGTAATCCCTCTACCCCTATACCCTCTTAATCCATCAACCCTCAACCCTCAACTTATAAACCCTAATCCTCAACCCTATACCCTCTTAATCCTGAGACCACAGAACCCTTAAACCCCAATCCCCAACCCTATACCCTCTTAATCTTGAACCACAGACCACAGACCCTTCAACCTAATCCCTCTGCCCTATACCTATTAATCCCCCAACCCTCAACGCTCAACCCTCAACCCTTCAACCCTAATCCATCTACCCCTATACCCTCTTAATCCTTGAACCCTCAACCCTCAACCCTAAACCCTAATCCCTGAACCCCTATACCCTCTTCATCCATCAACCCTCAACCCTCAACCCTTAAACCCTAATCCCTGAACCCCTATACCCTTTTAATCCTTGAACCCTTAATGCTCAACCCTCAACCCTTCAACCCTAATCCCTATACCCCTATACCCTATTAATCCCTCAACCCTCAACCCTCAACCCTTCAACCCTAATCCCTCTACCCCTATACCCTGTTAATCCCTTAACCCTTAAACCCTAATTACTCAACCCCTATACCCTCTTAATCCCTAAACCCTTAAACCCTAATCCCTCAACCCTCAACCCTCAACCCTCAAACCTCAACTCTTAAACCCTAATCCCTCAACCCCTACACCCTCTTAATCCCTCAACCCTCAACCCTTAAACCCTAATACCTGAACCCCTATGCCCTCTTAATCCCTCAACCCTTAGTGCTCAACCCTATACCCTATTAATCCACCAACCCTCAACGCTCAAACCTCAACCCTTCAACCCTAATCCCTCTACCCCTATACCCTTTTAATCCCTCAACCCTCAACCCTCAACCCTTAAACCCTAATCCCTTAACCCCTATACCCTCTTAATCCCTCAACCCTCAGCCTTAAACCCCTAATCCTCTGCCCTATGCCTCTTAATCCCTCAGCCTCAGCCTGAACCCTTCAACCCTAATCCACGAACCCTATACCCTCTTAATCCCTCAACCCTCAACGCTCAACCCTCAACCCTTCAACCCTAATCCCTCTACCCCTATACCCTATTAATCCCTCAACCCTCAATGCTCAACCCTCAACCCTTCTACCCTAATCCCTCTACCCCTATACCCTCTTAATCCTTGAACCTTGAACCCTTAAACCCTAATCCCTCAACCCCTATACCCTCTTAATCCCTCAACCCTCAACCCAATACTCTCTACCCTAAACCCTAATCCCTCAACCCTTATATCGTGAAATCTAAGAAAAATCTCTACCCTAATCCCTAAACCCTTAACCCTTAATCTCTCAACCCCTATAATATCTACCCTATTTATTGGACCCTCAACCCTAATCCCTCAACCCCTATACCCTTTTAGTCCCCCAACCCTCAACCCTTAAACCCTAATCCCTAAACCCCTATACCCTCTTAATCCCTGAACCCTAAACCCTGAACCCTTAAACCCTAATTCCTCAACCCCTATACCCTCTTAATCCCTCAAACCTCAAACCTCAACCCTTAAACCCTAATCCCTCAACCCCTATACCCTCTTAATCCCTCAACCCTCAACCCTCAATCCTCAACCCTCAACCCTTCAACCCTAATCCCTCTACTCCTATAACCTATTAATCCGTCAACCCTCAACGCTCAACCCTCAACCCTTCAACCCTAATCCCTCTACCCCTATACCCTCTTAATCCCTAAACCCTCAACCCTCAAACCTTAAACCCTAATCCCTCAACCCCTATACCCTCTTAATCCCTGAACCTTGAACCCTTAAACCATAATCCCTCAACCCCTATACCCTCTTAAACCCTCAACCCTTAAACCCTAATCCCTAAACCTCTATACCCTCTTAATCCCTCAACCCTCAACGCTCAACGCTCAACCCTTCAACCCTAATCCCTCTACCCCTATACCCTATTGATCCCTCCACCCTTAACGCTCAACCCTCAAACCTTCAACCCTAACCCCTCTACCCCTATACCCTCTTAATCCTTGAACCCTCAACCCTCAACCCTTAAACCCTAATCCCTCAACCCCTATACCCTCTTAATCCCTCAACCCTCAACCCTCAACCCTTAAACCCTAATCCCTGAACCCCTATACCCTCTTAATCCCTCAACGCTCAACCCTCAACCCTTCAAACCTAATCCCTCTACCCCTATACCCTAT
>CM021101.1:606753505-606772877 GCA_007115665.2 Sequoiadendron giganteum
AACCTTTAATCCCTCAACCCTCAATCCTTAGACCCTAAACCCTCTACCCTTAAACCCTAAACCCTCTACCCCTTACATTGGACCCTGAACCTAATCCTTCAACCATATACCCTCAAACCTATACCCTAAACCCTCTACCCTCAACCAAGTAAACCCTTAACCCTAAACCCTTAACCCCAAACCCTTCAACCCTAAACCCTTAAACCTTCTACCCTATACCCTCAACCAAATACCTCTACCATCGACCCTATTCCCTCAACCCTCAAACCTTAAACCCTAATACCCTAGAAACCATCAACCCTATAGGTCCTCCACCCTAATCCCTCAACCCTATACCCTCAACCTCTATCACTTTCTCCCTATCTATACATCTCACCTCTCCCTCCTTCCCTCCCTCCTACCCTCTCTAATTGTCTCTATCTACCATCTCCCTCTTTCTACATACCTCTCATTCAATCATTCCCTACCACCCTGTCTCGCTCCCTCTATCCATATCTCTTTATGTCCCTCCCACTCTATCCCACTCTCTCCTCCCACTACCTCTCTCTACCTCTCTCTCATGTCTCTCCCTCCCACCCCCTCTCTCTCTTAGGTCTCTCCCTCTGGCAACCTACGTAGGTAAATCTCTCTTTGTCTCTCTCCCCTCTCCCTATCTATCCCTCCAACCCTACCTAGATAAGTCCCTCTCACTCCACCCCCCTCTTTCTCTACCTCTATCATGTCACTCCCTCCCACACCCTCTCCCTCTCTCAGGTCTCTCATTCACACTCCATATCTCTCCCAATCCCTCTCTCTCAAACTCCATCTCTCTCACACTCCCTCTCACTACCTATCTCTCAAGTCTCTCCCTCTCACCCCCCTCACACTTTCAAGTCTCTCCCTTTGGCACCCTACCTACATAACTCTCTCTTTCTCTTCATCTCTCTCTCTCTCTTACCCCTCTCTCTCTCTCCCACCCCCTCTCTCTCTCCCTCCCTCTATCCCTCCCACCCTACCTAGCTAAGTCCCTCTCACTCCAACACCTTCTCTCCCACTCCCTCTCTCTTAAACTCTCACTTCCACCCCCTCTCCATCTCTCCAGACTCTCTCTCTCTAAATTATCCCTCCATCTAAATACATACATAAATGGATACATACAAGCATAATACATATGTACATATAATCTTACATCCATACAAGCATACATACATACATGTGTAGATACAATCTAACATACATAGAGGCATACATACAATATATATGCATTGATACATACATAAATGACATACACGCATACATGTACATACAAACATACAAATATATCAGCATACATTGAATATATTGGCATTTAACATAAAGGAAGACATAACGTGAGTGCGTTGTAACGCGCTCACATTATGTCTTAGTTGACATGTTTGCCGCAGAAGCAAAAACCATGTGAAAAGTGAGATATAACACGAGCGTGTTATAAAACGCTTGCGTTATATCTTGCTTTGGGAATTCTCAAGCCTTAGGCTTGGTATTTTCCTTAGAATACCAACCCAAAGACTTGGAGGGCATTCACAACGACCAAATACGTGTTTTTAAAAAATCTACCATATTTCTCATAATCAAGTTCGTGCTCACCATCAGGATTGCATGTGGTTCAATATTGAAAAAATCAAACACATGGGTAATGTTGGGTTCTCTCTTAGCTATTCAACGATGTAATTTTTTTCACTTTCTGAAAATGTTAAGCCTTTCATCCATAATTTATTTTATCTGTATGTCTTTTTTTTTTGCCAAAAAGAAGTGTTTGGTATTTTTTTCGTTATAAACTAACCGTTCATCGATTTTTCAAATAAATTACATTTTTAGAAACTAGACTCCATTCTACAAATTTAAAAATAAATAAATAAAAAAAAATCAATTAGTTTCCAAAATTTGTAGGGGTAGCACGGCCAAAATTCCGTTTTTCAGTAAATGTCCACTTCAAAAATTAGTAAAAAAACAAATATTCATTAAAAAATTATCAGAAAAATTGTGCATTAGCTAAATACTGTTAGCTAAATTCTAACTATTGCGATTTTAAAAATACTAAAAAAAAGTTCACTGTACGAGGGTCGTATAAGAGTTGCTATCTTATGTTTTTTTGACAAAAACAACAAAAATTTGTGTACATCCCTAATTTGAACCCCTTAATTTCAACCATTTTCAAAATAAATTAGTAGTTTACAAAATATACTTAGAGCACTTGAATCCTTATTTTTGTTCCATCTCAAAATTTTGAGTGTAAGTATCCTCAATTTCACATCCAAGGTCAGTATTTTCTGATTTCAGAAAAAAGTTGTCCACTTAAGTCCCCTTTTTGGGAACCATCTTTGTGCACTTACCCTAGAGGATTATATCTCTGGATGTTGTTGCTTTTATGTTGGTGTATGTAGTGGTTCAGTTTTGGAACCATTGATTATGTGTGGTTCTATGGAGTTTCTTCTAGGGGTTTTTGCAGGCTTCCAGGAGTAATCCTGATCCTAGGGGGGAGAAAGTAACACCCCTATGTTTTTCTCTTATGTTAGATTATGATGCTTTATTATTTTATCATTTCTTATAGAGCAACATGGTCTATGTGTGTGATGAGATGTACTTTCCTTGATGTTATACTTGACATGCTTTGATTAAGAATAATGTTGGTTATTATGATATGATTATTGCTCATGAGTTTTGTTAATGATGGAATTGCCAGTTTGGTGATACTGTATTGGTGAAGGGGATGAGATTGCATCACTCACTTGTGAGCGCCCTGGGATTCCATGATTTCCTCTTTACGGTGTGTTTTATATGATGATTTTATATACATGTGCTATTGATGCCTCAGATATAGGTTTGCAAGTACATGACATTGACTCCACCTGGCTTCGTAGGTTTGAGCGTGTCGACCCAACGATATGTTGATTGAGAGATAGTAGCTAGGTTACCCGTGTTAGGTCTACACCCTAGCCACAGTGTGTTGTTAGTCCATGTTCGGTGTGTCTTTGTTTGCCTTGTCTATTGCTATTTAATTCTGCAAGGTTTATGTTATGGAAATAAATGTTAAATTATGCATTAGATGATGTTAGTATTTATTTATTTAATTTTAGATAATATTGATGTAAGCTTTCTATTTAATTTAATTAATTAAATTAAATTTATTTAGTAAAGCAATTTAATCCTTGTGGTTAAATTTATTTATTAAGTAATCAAATTAATTGATTAAATTATTTATTAAGTAAATAGTTTAATATAATTAAATTAATTTTGAAATCTAATTGTGATTTGAAATTATTGAAAAATGCAAAAGACTTTGAGAAAATAAATGTGGGTTGTTAAAAGATATTTTTGATTTGCCAACACATTTTAGTTAATTAATTTGGGTTGTTGGGAAAATTAATTCCCCGAGGGAATCTTGGCTTTGGGTGAGGAAGCAGAAAGCTTCTTCATGGAAAAAGCACAAGATATTTTGGGTGTTGAAAATTGGCAAAGGAGGAGGATTTGCTTGTTGTGGAAAAAATTTGAAAGAAACTTTGTGTTGTAGAAAATTGTTGGGAATTGTGCATTCTCAGATTTTTTTTGGGAAAAACTACTGTTGTATTGGATTCAATATTGTGCTCGGAAAATTTGGTTGCTTGGAAGAAGCCATGGAAGCTTTTTTGGAAGCTTTGGAGGAGGCTCGACACCAGAAACTCCTTTTACTCTAGAAGATTTGTTGGAAATAGGTTCCTTTCTTAAAATCTTTGTCTTTGTTTAAGTTTTAAATGGAAATTAATTGTTGTAGAAAAGATTGTTGTGCTAGATCTATTGTAGAAGATTTTATTTGTTTGGGGAAAATTTTAAGGCTTATGTGTTGGTAGTTTTGTTGTGAGTAAATCTAGTGCCTCTATAGGAATCTTTTACAGTGAAATCAGAGAGTAAAATCTGAGAATCCTCTATGGATTTAATAGTTAAAATCATTGGGAGAAAAATTAGAGGAAAACAATATAAGAATTAGGAAATTTTATTTTAAAGCCTCTGTGTAAATTGTAGAAAAACTATGTAGGGAAATTGTTATAAACAATAGAAAATTTAGAGGAAACATGATTTTAGAAATCTTCTATGAAATTGGGGATTTCTCGAAAAATTTATATAATTTTGTTTGTAGAATTTTGTTAATTTTTGTTCTTTGTAGAGGTTGTAAAATTCCTCTCTATATGAAAGAATGAAATATGGAGTCTATGTAATTTCTCTACTTTGAGAACCCTCTGTGGTTGATTTGGGTATTTACTCTTTTTGGAAATGTTAGAAAACCCCAGTGGTTGAATCCCTATGTTGGAAATCTTTTTGTAGAATCTCATTGTGAAATATTTTACTCAAATTAAATCAAATTTTAGATGAGTTTATATATATATATATATAGAAATGGAATTTGTTTATAAAATATATCAATATAAAATTTATTTTGTTTTATTGAAAAGTCTTCTCGAAATTCGTCGTACACGAATTTATTTACTGTTGCTCTGAGTAAATGTTGTTTTAATAATTAAATGAGGGCTGCGTGGGGAGTCCCCACCGTCGTCCCCCCCAAAGGGAGGCGAACGGTGGTAACTCCATCGTCGCTTCCCCTAAGGGAAGCAGGCAGTGGAGCTCCCACCACTACACCCTTCCATGGGGAGGGTTGGTGGCAACAGGCCCCCCCTCCTCATATAAATATGTGCCTTCCTAAAATTTAAACCTGCATTTATTTATTTGAAACGAATTTTAATTCGCGTGCATTTTATTTCAAAATTGTGGCTATATTTAATATTATATTTATATATAATTGTTAAATATATTATTTATTTAGTTTTTGAAATAAAAAGGTAATTATTGTTAATAGATATATATATATTTAAAATAATTGTAATATTAAAATGGTTGCATGCATATTTACTTTAGTAGGAAAACTAGGTAAGTAAATCCCTTGGGAAAATTATATTGTTTTTAAAAGTAATCAATGAATTGTATATTGTAAATTTATTATTTCCCTACTTGTTCTAAAGAGACATTGAATTATTTTAATTAATTATTTTATTAGGGAAAATGTTATTTTTACCGTGAAATCGATATGGAAGGGAAATGGATATATTAGGGAAATTTTTATTTTTATTGTGAAATCAATATGTAAGGGAAATGGATTTAGTATATCCCAATATTAGATTCAATTCACGTTTTGATTGCCTTTAAGTAATTATTTCTTCTGGATTCATTTTGGGAATGGGATAAGTATTAGTCAGTAAGTTGAAAGTCTTCCAGAGGTTCCCAAAGGTTCTTGTTTTGATGGGGGTTGTCGTATTATGATGTCAATCATTTGTATTTCCCATGAGTAGTGCATGGATTCATGTTAGTGATTTACCTGGTTTCCACGAATGGGGATTTGTGCCTCAGATTAGAAGTAAATTGTGTGATTTGGTTCCTCCTTAGTTTGGAGTGGTTGTGTTTCATGTGTTGACAGTAGGAGAGTAAATATTGATGGGGGTCGGGATCGGTGAAGATTTGACGGGTAACTCATACACCTATGTGGTGACACTTCTC
Organism: Sequoiadendron giganteum; assembly: GCA_007115665.2. Taxonomy (NCBI): domain Eukaryota; kingdom Viridiplantae; phylum Streptophyta; class Pinopsida; order Cupressales; family Cupressaceae; genus Sequoiadendron; species Sequoiadendron giganteum. The sequence continues at coordinate 606,759,047 of CM021101.1, forward strand.
CTAGATCAAATGTAAGTTAGTTTGTGAAATGAAAGATTTTGTAAATTGGAAACAATGTGACTTCGTGTTGTTTGGTTTATGTGTTTGGTCAAGTCAGTATGAGCCGGCCTGAGTCTAGAGGTTGTAGGATTCGCCTTGTATACTTGCTACTGTCTCCTAGCATGGGGGTGGGCCTTCGGGTACCACTTGATTGGGAGGAACGTGCGCCCTACACCATTGTGTCCCCCTTGGTTTGCAGATTGTGGTGGCGAGGTTTCCAGTTGGAGGACTCGTGGGTTCCAGTTACATTTCCTTGCTTTGTATTTATTTTAGTTTGGCTCATGTTATTATTACTCCTCATTTTTATTCGAGGTGGACACTTTGTATATGTATCACATTTTTATTATTTGCCTCATTCAAGGAATGAGAGAAGTAACCTTATGATTAAGTTAATGTAATTGGAATTTTATTGTATATCTCTATGTTATGGTGAAATTTATTATGTATGGAATGTATGAGTACTTAATTCTTTATGAAAGTTAATGATATGGATGTATTAAGTTGTATGTTTGGTTTTAGATGTAATCTTTTCGTGTTTCCTTAGAGGATGTTGTGAAGTGTTGTGCATCTTCCTTGCTAAATAATGCACTTTTAATACAAAAAATTGTTCGCTTCCGCATTGTGTTGCAACATCCTTTAGGGTTATGTGGCGCGACATTACATTTTTTGATGAAAGAAAGAAGATTTAACTACAATAAATCCATCCATACAGAGCCATAATCTCTTTGAAGTCTCCAAAATGGGTACAACGACAAAGATACAAACATATAACAAGGAACAATAAGCAGATAGCAAAAGAAATGAACAATAAATTAATCATTTACGCAAAATTACACATGTAAAATGACTTACAGATTATGGAGCACAATAACTACATACAATAAATGAAACACAAAAAAATTACAAACCCTAACCATATTTTTTGGTGAAAGAAAGAAGATTTAACTGCAATAAATCCATCCATAAAAAGCCATAATCTTTGTGAAGTCTCCAACATGGGTATAATGACAAAGATACAAACATATAATAAGAAACAATAAACAAAGAGCGAAAGACATGAACAATTAATTAATCAGTTATGCAAAATAACCATGTAAAACCACTTACAAATTCTAGAGCACAACAGTTTTAAAACCCTCCAATATGCTATAAATTGGAGATGAAGCCGACGATTTTTACAATTGTCTTCTATCAAATCAACACCACAATGGCTCTTTCAGCAATGCAACTTAATCCATATAATTTCTCGCACATTTCACAACACATCAATTTTAAAACCCTCTAACCTTCTATCAAAAGGAACAATAACCAAAGAATGAAATACATAAACAATAAATTAATGATCATTTATGCAAAAAACCCATGTAAAACGACTTACACATTTTGCAACACAATAGTTTTAAAACCCTCCAATCTCCTAAAAAATGGAGCCGAAGGTGACGATTGTAGTCTTCTATGAAACCAACACCACAATGGCTCTTTCGACAATGCAACTTAATCAAAGTATAGTTTCCCACAACGCAACATTAAATATTGCATTTATTTCGCCCGCCGCCATTGTACACCAATGATAGGATGCATTAACCCTCACATGAGCAAACAATTTCCATTCAACTTTTGCGTATCGAGGACACCAACTCCACCATCACCAACCCACGTAATTACCAGCCTCGACGTTGCCACAAAAAAACTCGGTCAAGTCGCTGCTGGCTGGGACACCTCTGACACTGGCAAATCCAATTCATGACAGGGCTGACGAAAATCCTAGCGGAAACTTCAAACAAAATAGCCTATCAGCTAAAAAATACACGTATTCTCATGGAGGTGGCATTTTACTAAGGTTAGCATGTTAGGTGACACACAATATTTAAATGGTGTGACAACATAGTTTATATAGATCATTATAACAATAGGTTTATTTGTGCATGTTGAATACATAGGGATAAGTGTATGAAGTTGGGTGTAATAATGAGGGGGAAAAGGTTAATGTATAAGAGTAAGTATACATTGGAGGATATATGGATGGGTAGAGATCATGTCTAGCATGATAATTATTTTTGATATAGATAAAATATGAGAAATGGTTCAGATCTATTATAAAAAGAGGTTATGAAGACAAGCGAAAAGAGCTTGATGAGAGGTGAGACTAAATAATATTAGAGCCCAACAAAAATAAAATAGGAATCACCTGAAAGATGAACAAACAACAATAGAAACAACAAAAGATCAAGAGGGAACCAAAACAAATAAAACTAATGTTTAGCTAGATAAACTAGACCACTGATGGCTTGCCACTCCCTATTAAAAATGTTAATTTTTTCAATGAACGACACCTATTGGGGGGTCTCCTCAACTTCCTTTCATTTTACTTTTTCCTCCAACTTATTGGCTCTAGTTTTAATGGTCCAATCTTGGCTCTAGCTGTAATGGTCCAACCTTTATAAACAACAACTTCATCATCTTCCATCTTTTATCTTTCTATCTTGTCTAGATGATCATGCAAACTAAATAAGAATTAGTATGGGTATGCTAGTTTCAGGTCATTATGTTTTGTTACCACTTTGATTTACATGCCAATCTATTATGAGCATGTATCAACATCAAAACTAAATATTGAGACACTAATGAAAAGGATATAAGATCCATGTAAAGAGTAATAGATCATTCTTATATTCCTTGTGTATGCTACTTGGTGTGAGTGCTCTGTAGAAACCCAAGAGAAGTAGATATATGTAGCACATAAAAATGTATAGCATTAAAGACGTGCATGCAAACATTTATAGCATTGAAAGTGTGTAAGAGCATGTAACAAAATTGTCATAATAAGCGTTCTATAATAATAAGATCTAGTAGGAAGGTATGTGCAGGATCATGATGGGCCAAAAAGTGGCAATGAGAAAAAATCACGTTTTGAATCGGCTCAAAAACATGGAAATGGCCTAGTTGATTTTTCTAGGTTCGGGTAACAATACTTCTACCCGAACCAAAAACCAAAGGTAGTTTCCACAAATCGGATATCCGATTTTTGGACACTGTATATTAAAAATCAGCTGACTCTTCAATTTCATTTTTTAGTGTTTGACGCGGGCGCAAGAAGTGAATCCCAAATCTGATATCAGTTCTGATCCGATATCCAATTTGAAAGGTATGTATTTATTTTTTTCGATCTTGTAATCGATTTTTCAATAGATTTTGTTAAGTTTAATTAGGTTTTATTAAAAAAAAATTCAAAAATACGGTTTTGTATTGATTTTTTAAAAAAACTATAGTTTACATTGATTTTTTATTAAAACTTAATGTTTTGAAATGGATCTTGATTAAAAATTAGTGTTGTTGATGTATTTTTATCAAAAATAAGAGTTTGTTATTGATTTTTGTGAAAAAGTATGATTTTTTTTGGATTTTTACTAAAAACTAGGGTTTTTTTACAATAATTTCATTTATATTGTGTAATTTCAATTAGTTTAATTAGTTTTTAAATTTAATCAGGTATTATGGCTGCGAATGTAAATCCACAAATGCCAAACGCTCCACCACCTCCACAGCGAAATGCTCCACCACCTTCGCAGCCACCAATTGAAGACTTAATTGGTTAAAAATTGGGGCAATTGAGGGGCATTTGTGAAATTTATCAGACAATGCCTCGATTGAGAGATATGACAAACACATTGAGAGAAATAATTAAAAATATAGAAACCCTCTCCACCCAAAATAATTCTTTTTATTCGTGGCGAGAAGACATGAGGGAGTATTATCGATGTGGATTGTCTTATGATGATGTGAAAGATCTCCAAATAACCAAAGCCCAAATAGCCTCTTTATTCATTGACCCCCACACCGGTTTGCCAGTGAATGTTAATAGAACAAAAATTTCCATAAAATGGTGCATGCATAGGGAGATTGTTGCTAACTTTTGGGATCGTTGGTGAATGGTTTTTTAAAAACCACCGAACAATAATTCTGACATACCATTTTACTTTATTAGAAAATTATATGCTGAGTTTGTGTTAGGGCATCATGTCAATTACTTTGACATTAAACCCTTCCAGGGCGTCGGTGGAGGTATGCCCCAAGATAGACCAGGGGCAGTTAGAGTAGTCCCACGCCCAAATGTTCCCCTTCCTCCCCTTCCTCTCCTTCCTTCGCCACCTCCAATATATCATCCAGAGATTATCGAGGATGCATCCACACAGACTATTCAGGCTATTCACTCTTTGAGTGGTCATTTGGTTTCACATTCTTCTACAGTAGCTCAGCCACATTTTGGTTATGTTGGTGAAAGCTCTAGTGCTGTTGCATCATCCTCCTCAGGTCCACATATTTGTGTGCCACATGCTTGCACTATGTGCCGCCAGATATGCTTGGGTCCTCTTATATAGACCGCTGAGCATCCCTTGGACACTTCTGATTATGACCTCCATGATGTGGACATTATAGATCAGTCGCAGGCGAGTGGAGCGCACCCTACAGAGTCCTCTCCTGCTAGAGAGGGAGATGCTGGAATAGTGACACAGGTAAGATTTAAGTTGTAATTTCATAACTTGCATTTGTTTTTAAATGAATATTAATAAGAGATAGTATCAAGTACTAATATTTATTTACATGGTCTATTTAACAGTTGATGTCTGAGGAGGAGCTCACACGGGTGACTGATAGCACCCTTAGGGCCATTTCATTTGGATTGGACACACACGCAGTATATATTTTCGCACTCACTCGTTTACATTTTATATTATATACTTGCTTGTCATTTGAATTATCATTAATGAAATTATATAATAGCTTATATGTTTATCTTGTTTTCCTCCTATAGGAAATACCCAATGTGAGTGAGGTGCAGTCTCGTCCAGACTATGGAGGCGCAAATCTAGATAAGGGGAAGGTAATTGAACTCAAATTGGATTGAATTAAGATTTTTAAGATCTTATATTGATTATACATACGTTGACATAGATCTGTAGTTTCATATGTACTTGTCAATTTTATTTACAGGCAATTATAAGCTTTACAGATATGTTGACAAGGGACACACCGCCTAGAGGAGTAGTTATTGGAACACCTCAAAGAGTAGGTGTTGAAACCCATCAAAGAGGAGGTGTCGAAACACCTGAAGGAGATAAAGAAAAAGATCAACCTAAAGAGGTACATGTGCTTATTTTATTTTGTGTTTGGTAAATAAGTTCTTATTACCAATAATCATATGCTAACTTGGATCAATTTTATGTTTTTGTTCACATATATAGATTGGCATTTCAAAAGTTGATTTGGTATATTCTAGGACTCCTGACCCTTTGAAGAGACGTATATTTCAGGTAATCAAGATTTCAATTTTAGAGTTCAATTAAAATTCAATGTATATTGATTTTGATGTTAATTATTCGATTTTAAATTATATAGTATAACTAATCTCAATTGTGGTTTGAATTTTTCTTGTGCAGCTACCTTCAGAGCCAACAAGTGCTTCAAAGAGGCTCCATTTTGATGATCCACCAGTAGTTTAGGATGAGATAGACATTTTGGCATGTAAATTTTGAATACATATTGAGATGGCATATGCCACATTTTGTAAAACTTTGTTTGAGTTGGCATCGATGCCATTTTTGTATATGGACATACACTTGATTATTGGATATAATTTGATATATAGAAGTTGACAATCGAAATTTAATTTGTTCCTCATGTGCATGATTAAACTCTTTGAAAATTTTATCTTGAGCAATGGTTAAATATCAATGTACAATAGCTTAAAACTGAATGGTTATATTATGTAGTTTATATTTATATCGCTGATTACATTGCATTACACATCTTTCAAACTCAAATCATTAATTCACATTGCATAACTAACAACTAGATGTTCATAGATGAAAAATTTTCAATTACAATATAGTTCTTACAAAGTCAACCTAAGCAGTTATGCAATTACTTCACATTGCATAACTAAAAACTATGAATAGTTGTCAATTGCATTTGTTTGTCATTGAATTCTATGAGACCACATTTCTTTGAAGTTTATTTTCAAATAGTCCACTGCCTTGTCTATGCTAAAATTTTTTTCATACATGATAGCGATCACATTAAGTTGTAATAAATTAAATGATAGCCTATGGCTATTTAATTTATACTCATTTTATTTAAATGGATGAGGCTAACTGATAGGGTAGGGTTGGATGGAAGAATCATTGTTCTATGCTCTGGGTCTTGCTTGCAAGATCTCCTTGGTGTCTTACTTCGTCACCTTAACCTTTAGGACCTTCTTCATGTTTAAGTACCCCTGGTTCTCCTGGCCAACCCCACTACCATCACAAATCAACCTACCAAGTCAATCTTGGTGCAATGTCTCTAACTCTTCCTTAGCCCTTAATCTACCCTAAAGACTAACATTCTCCAAGAACTAAAGCCCTTAATCTACCCTTAATCAGTAAAATGAGTTCCAAAACTCATTAAGCCTTTCCACTCCTTATCCTCCTGATCACTCCTGATCAAGACATGTTCCTAAGCCTCTAACTCTATCTCAATGGTCAAAAGAAACGAACTAACTACAAAAGAATGCTTGAACCGAAGAAACTAGCTACCTACTATTCCACACAATGCTTGGAAGACAATTGCACTACATTCTACACAATTCACAGTGTCAGGATCACTTCATTAACACACAATTCAAAGCAAAAACCAGAAAAATTACACAAATTTATCACTGTCTTCTCTTGTAATCATAAATTTCCAATAATGCAAAAGCTTCCAACCTTCCTCTCAGGTCGAGGCACACCCTATATAGGTCAAAAAAAGTAGTTATGCCTCCCCTTGGCCGGACATTGTAGTTACCTTGTGGCAAATTTGCAAAAATGTACCATTTTGCACTTTTTGCCAATGTCTAGTAAATTGAGTTTCTAATCTCATCAGTAAAATGAGTTCCAAAACTTATTAAGCCTTTCCACTCCTTATCCTCCTGATCACTCCTGATCAAGACATGTTCCTAAGCCTCTAACTCTATCTCAATGGTCAACATGACCTTCAAGGTAACACATCAAAAACAAAAATTCATCCTAGACTTCCTAATTGCCTAGTGTTTTCTAGGTGCTCCTGCACCACCGACCTTCCTTGATATTATTTTGTAATTTATTATTTTCAAGAGAGGTCGACCTCCTTGAAGAGTCACCTTATTTTGTATAAATACGAGGTGATGTTTGTTCATTTCCTCAATCAAGTTCATTCAGCATAATTTACAATCCAAGCAAACGTTTGCACTTGAGCAACAACGCTTCATCTTGCAGCAGTAGGCCAATTTCAAGGAGAAGCACCCAAATATGTCGAATCGCTCTGAGCTGCATCGGAATGACGTTTTCCCTTAAGAGTCCTAAGTGCTAAAAGGCAACAAACTTTGACGGACTATTTCTCAGAAACCGTGATGCTTACAGACTCTTCGTCTGAGGATATGGGATTGTGTTGAGACCATCTACAATAAACTCTCGGTTTTGGCTATCTCAAAGGCGTTTTCCCGTGGTGATGAGTTTTCAGTTGAGGGAAAAGTTGCCAAATGCAAGCAGGGTAAAGTTGCAAAGTGGTGCAACTTTCATTCTTGAACTCGTACGACCCAACAGACTGTTCCAACACATCCAGATGGGTATGTTTATGCTAGGTATGGTTCTCTTTTGCACCCAAATACGTCGAATCGCTCCGAGCTGCATCGGAGCGGCGTTTTCCCTTAAGAGTCCAAAGTGCTAAAAGGAAACAAACTTTGATAGACTATTTCTCGAAAACCGTGATGCTTACAGACTCTTCGTCTGAGGATATGGGATTGTGTTGAGACCATCTACAATAACCTCTCTCAGTTTTTGCTATCTCGAAGGCGTTTTCCCGTGGTGATGAGTTTTCAGTTGAGGGAAAAGTTGCCAAATGCAAGCAGTGTAAAGTTGCAAAGTGGTGCAATTTTCATTCTCGAACTCATACGATCCAATGAACTATTCCAACACGTCTGGATGGGTACGTTTATACTAGGTATGGTTCTCTTTTGCACCCAAATACGTCGAATCACTCTGAGCTGCATCGGAGCGACGTTTTCCCTTAAGAGTCCAAAGTGCTAAAAGGCATCAAACTTTGATGGACTATTTCTCATAAATCGTGATGCTTATAGACTCTTCATCTGAGGATATGGGATCATGTTGAGACCATCTACAATAACCTCTCTCAGTTTTTTCTATCTCGAAGGCGTTTTCTCGTGGTGATGAGTTTTCAGTTGAGGGAAAAGTTGCCAAATGCAAGCAGTGTAAAGTTGCAAAGTGGTGCAATTTTCATTTTCAAACTCGTATGACCCAATGGACTGTTCCAACACATCCAGATGGGTACGTTTATGCTAGGTATGGTTCTCTTTTGCACCCAAATACGTTGAATCGCTTCGAGCTACATCGGAGCGACGTTTTCCCTTAAGAGTCCAAAATGCTAAAAGGCAGCAAACTTTGATGGACTATTTCTCAGAAACCGTGATACTTACAGACTCTTTGTTTGAGGATATGGGATTGTGTTGAGACCATCTACAATAACCTCTCTCAGTTTTTGCTATCTCGAAGGCGTTTTCCCGTGGTGATGAGTTTTCAGTTGAGGGAAAAGTTGCCAAATGCAAGCTATGTAAAGTTGCAAAGTGGTGCAACTTTCATTCTCGAACTTGTATGACCCAACGGACTGTTCCAGCACATCTAGATGGGTACGTTTATGCTAGGTATGGTTCTCTCTTGCACCCAAATACGTCGATTCGCTTCGAGCTACATCGGAGCGACGCTTTCCCTTAAGAGTCCAAAGTGCTAATGTCAATGAAATGTGGGGGTAGAAATATTTAAGGTTGGATCAAGATTCTGCAAGTCCTAGCTCTTGCTCAATCAACTTGAATCAATTACATGGAAAATGAAATTCACAATGAACTTTTTACTTTTTTGTTTTTCGAAAAAGTGGCAAGCCACTGTAATTTATTATATATAAATAGGAGATATTACAAAACCTAGTTCCAACGAGCATACCGACAGGGAAGAACCAGGAAGAAAACCTTCAGTTGTAGCTCGATTAAGTACAATGGCAGACATTTGAACCGTATTTCAAAAAACATCACAATATATAGATTATGCCTATACACAGTTATGACCTTTTTACATTGTTTCACATTTCAAAATTCAATTTTTACAAAAATTGCCTATTTGAGGCATTCAAGGAACAATCTTCCACAAGAGTAGTATGTTGTCATTGTCATTTTCGAGTAGTGCCTATTTGACAAGCACCTGTACAAACCATCAAGGTAGTAGTTAAACTACATACAATACAAAATATGCTTAGAATAACCAATCGATATTATTGTAATTTGTCACATACCTCTCTGAAAGGATCAGAGTTGCCTATTGTTGCAGCAGGTCCATGAGCAATCGTGGCAGGAATATCACAAAATTTGTCAAATGATAAATCTATATTGTAACAACAAAAAGTATGCTTAGACTAACAAATCCATATTAATCTAAACATATTGAATGATGATGAATTGGTAATGCAAACTATAAAAGATGCTTTGAATAACCAATCTATATTGAAGTAATATGTCGCATACCTCTTTGAAAGGATCAGTGTTGGCTATTGTTGCAGCAGGTCCATGATCAATCATGCCAAGAATATCGCAAAATTTTTCAAATGATATATCTATATTGTCACAACAAAAAAGAGGCTTAAGCATTGTACTTTCCATTCTTGAATATGCTATTCAAGTGTGCCTAAAGGGTCATCTCTTTGCTTAAGAGTATTCAATATTGCTTCATGATCAGCATTACTAAGTGTCCATAGTTGTTTTGTCTTTGGTTTGGCATGATGCTTCAACAACTTAACATTTGTTGCTATAACAAGGTGTGAATACATGAGAATGGTTTTGTGTTTCTCATAGTCTTCAAATGCAAGTATGCCATTCTTTCTAATCATGTATGTTAGCAACCAAGTTCCTGCAACCACAATTGAACCTATAGGATACACAAACCCATCATCATCTTCCATCGATTGTGTTAGCTTGTACTTTACCCGCACACATCGAGCCAACCAATATTCTGATCTCTCTTCATTCCCTTGCGGTGCAACAACTGCAAAAACATGTCCTGGATGTAGTAGATCTGAAAGCCGGTCATAATCAAGTGAACTTTCCATTGTGTAATTTGTCATGGATATAGTTTGAGATAAAGGAGTTAGATACTGTGGAACCCATGTATCCACCCACTCACTTGACTCGCATTGATCCCACTCGCACTGAATACAACTCTGACAAAAACAAGGCAACTGTCGTGTCCAAATGGTCCATGTGCTTGCATCTGAGCTTTGAAATGGATGCATCTTTGAAGAATCTTTGATTGTATGACAATCCAATCAGCCTCCCATTGTACCCTCCTCAACCAACCAAAAGAATCTGTGCACTGTTGAATCAAGTGTCCCTCCCTGTGACAATGCTGAACTACACCAATCAACAATAGAACGTGCATCACTGAATTTTGCTCCTAAAATCTTCAATTTCTCCTTAGCTAGAGCTCTTTTTACACATGCACCTGCTCCATCATGCTCCCCTTTCCCATGCCCAACTTCAAAAAAACTCCAAATATTAGGTACACCCCTCTCTACATGCATTCTACTCAACCAATAAAACATACAAGCATTCTTGAATTGACCTATACAGTTATCTGACCAAATGAGATGTCAGCCCAGTGCTATATCATGCTCCTACAAGAACTCAAAAAAATTCTCGAAACAATGTTGGACATACTCGGATGAGTGAGATCTATCATCACTCATATAAAAATGATACTCTCTGATTATCTTTCGATCCTCCTCTATACTATCAGGTGCATGTCTAAACGTTATGTGGACAAAAATAACAATTTGAATAGAATTCTAATACTGAGATTGTACCTCGTTTTGTGGTTGCAATGTGTAGTTTTCAGCAAAATCAACCACTAATATAATAGTGCCAATCAGAAAAGAGTCCTTACATATCCTGAACTGTTGATCCAACCACTGAGACCTATAACTATGCCTTGCATATTTGTAGAAAAGATTGTCCTTAAAATCTGAAATAAAATCAGCAACACTGCATTCTTTTGTAACTAACTCGCATCTAGAACCTTCACCTCCACTCTGCAAAGTATATTTGACTATCTCATATCTCTTTTTCTCAACAAGATTCTTTCCAAATTCATGTTCGAACCCTCATGAAAACATTGAACAAACTTTGACAAGCCACCACATTGTGAGCACTTCGCATTTAAACAATCATTTCTATAGAAAAAGGAACCATCATCCCTAGAACATAAAAATAGATCTAGCAAGTCCCTTGATGATTTCAGAAGATGCATTGCACCACACTCCTGCAACATTTCATTAGTATGCAAAGTAGAACGGATATAGCATAATAGTTCATGGTACATTGAAATCTCCACATGGTATTTGCAACAACAAGTATTACGAATCTTAAGAGGCACACAATAGAATGGCTTCAAACCTTCAAAAGTTCTTTGCGAGATTTCCATATTTGGATGTGTTTGATTAAATTTGTTGAACAACATTGTTTGGCTTGATTCCAAGAAATGTTTAGGATGCGGTGTATGGTCTTAACTGCCAATTCTTAACTTTAAAACATCCTTTGCATTGGGTGATACTCTAGAGTTATCATGCCAAAATTGCTGAATTGTCTGCTTTACATTATCGGTTAGCTTCTTATCAACACGTGTAAGCCTTTCAGCAAAAACCCATGTATCATTTTGAAGAGGATCATCTATTCTTTCTCTTCTTGCAAGTGCTCTATCCAAAGTTTTACGATTTAAGTCAAAATCAATACAAGTTTGTCTCATAAAGTGAGCCTTTTTCAATTGATGGCTTACTATGGCGGTGGTAATGACTCTCCGAGCAGCTCTCTTATTTTTTTCCTCGTTATTTTTTCCAATAGACTTGAGAGCATTAAAAAGTTTTTTTACAATAATAGAATTTTTTTCGGTCCTCTTGTTTAGACGAATCTTCAATTTGGCTAGAAAAGGTCTCATCTTTTGCATCTTTAGCAATTGTACAAAAAGTTGGCATTGCTCGGTTAATGTCTTATCGCTAAAATATTGGTTGAAAAGTATTCTAGCCCACAACCGAATAGTTCGTGTTGATCTCTTGCCTTCAAAATTGTTTATAATGTTATCATCAATTTCAACTAACCATTTAGGGGTCCTTGAAGGTCTTGAATTTGGAATACCTCTTTCTTCCACACAAGGTTCTTCATTTCTCGTGTAATCTGGTGAAACATAATTTACACTTGCTTCAATATTATGTTCAACATCTTCATTTCCAACATTTTCACCTTGAACATTTTCAATATCAATTTGAATAATTTCATTCCCAATTTCAATATCATGTTCAACATCTTCAATTCCAACATTTTCATTATCAATCTCAATATTTTCATTCCCAATTTCAATATCATGTTCAACATCTTCAATTCCAACATTTTCATTATCAATTTCAATATTTTCATTCCCAATTTCAATATCATGTTCAACATCTTCAATTCCAACATTTTCATTATCAATTTCAATATTTTCATTCCCAATTTCAATATCATGTTCAACATCTTCAATTCAAACATTTTCATTATCAATTTCAATATTTTCATTCCCAATTTCAATATCATGTTCAACATCTTCAATTCCAACATTTTCATTATCAATTTCAAAATTTTCATTCCCAATTTCAATATCATGTTCTACATTTTCATCTTCAACATATTCAATTTCCTCATCACTTGAAAGACCATAGGGCTCAGGTTCACCAATATTTAACATACCTTGTCTTTTCTTTCTATGACCTTCTCTATCTCTTTGTCTATATCCTTCAATTTGTTCTTTTGTCAGCTTTCTCTTACGTTTTTGCTTCCAACGATTGCTGCTCCCCATTATACCAAATAAAAGATGCTAAAAAATCAATATGTATGACAAATTTGAGTACAAGAATCTCCTAAAAGTTTATCTTTGTCTCTTCCTGTCTGAAACTGCACGTTTGTCGCCTACAAAGTGCTGCAAACAGAATGCAGGGTCCGTTGGAATGCACAAAAACAACCCACATGGGGTTTTTCTATGGCCCACAAATCGGATATCCGATTTGAATCGGATATCCGATTTATAAAACATGTTCTCCAATAGTAAGATTCAACCTTTGCACATTGGAGTTCCACAAATTGGATATCCAATTTGTACACACATGGTCCAAAGGGAGAGGGAGAGGGAGAGGGGGAGGGAGAGAGAGAGAGAGAGAGAGAGAGGGGGGGACAGAAGGAGAGGGATGGAGAAGGAGAGTGGGAGAGATAGAAGGAGGAGGAGGAGAAGGAGAGGGGAGAGAGAGAGAGAGAGAGAGAGAGAGAGAGAGAGAGAGAGAGAGAGAGAGAGAGAGAGAGATAGTCCATTTGTGACACACATGGTCCAAAGGAGAGGGGAGAGGAGAGACAGAAGGAGAGGGAGGAGAAGGAGAGTGGAGAGATAGAAGGAGGGAGGAGAAGGAGAGGAGAGAGAGAGAGGATATCCCATTTCACACAACACGGTCCAAAGGAGAGAGGGAGTGAGAAGGAGAGGGGAGAGTGAGAGAGTAAGAGGGAGAGTGGGAGGAGGGAGAGGGATAGTGTGAGAGGGAGAGGGAGAGAGGGTTTAGAGTTGAGGGAGAGAGGGAGAGGCAGAGGGAGAGGGAGAGGGAGAGAGTGAGAGATAGAAGGAGAGAGAGAGAGAGAGAGAGAGAGAGAGAGAGAGAGAGAGAG
>CM021101.1:606772977-606790273 GCA_007115665.2 Sequoiadendron giganteum
GAGGGAGAGTGGGAGAGGGAGAGAGAGTGAGATAGTGAGAGGGAGAGATGGAGAGGGAGAGGGAGAGAGGGAGAGGGAGAGGGAGAGATATAAGGAGAGGGAGTGAGAAGGAGAGGGGAGAGTGAGAGAGTGAGAGGGAGAGTGGGGGGCGAGGGAGAGGGAGAGTGGGAGAGGGAGAGAGGGTTTAGAGTTGAGGGAGAGAGGGAGAGGGAGAGGGAGAGGAGAGGGAGGGAGAGAGAGAGAGAGAGAGAGAGAGAGAGAGAGAGAGAGAGAGAGAGAGAGAGAGAGAGAGAGAGAGAGAGAGAGAGAGAGGAGTGATTGAGTGAGAGACTTCAGAGAGATAGAGGTGGAGAGAGCGAGACGGAAAGAGATAATATTTAAATATTTTGTAAATTGGTAATGTATATATTTAATTATTTATGGATTAACTAAAATATTGAAATATTTATAGATTAACTAAAATATTGAAATAATATTTAAATATTATACATTTAATAATATATTATATATTAAATACATAATTCGGCAAGAGATTACCATAAATTGTATATTAAATATATTACATTATAAACTTTATTGGATATTATATATATTAAATTATAAACTTAATTGCATTTTTAAATAATATATTAAAGATTGTATAAATTGTTTTAAAACTGATCTAAAAGATATCATATATCGAATTCAAATCCGATATCCGATTCAAATCCAATATCCGATATTCTGACACAAAATTTAATGCCTTGGTATTAGGCTCGAGATTTGGTTCGGACCTGCCAATCCTAAAAGTCAACACGTAAAACGTGTTTAACAACTTACCTTGTTTTTCCAGACTTCGCCCATGTGGCTGACGACTTTTATTTTACCTAAAATTGATAAAACGAAAAGGGTTTGTAAAGGAGCTTCTCAGCTTTCTACCAATATAAATTATATTTTCTTTAGAATCTAATAAATAATTATTATTTATTTTTTATTAGAATTACGACTAAAGTCCTGATTGATAGTCTGATAGAAGAGCATCTATAGCTTTCAAATGGTATCACATTTTTTGAATCCAAAACATGCGTCACATTCTATGCTTCGCATACTATAGGATTAAAAAAAAAAATGAATTCCATTAAGTTTTGACCAAGTTAAGGTGGTCAGACATACGAGTTTTTATATTTTTAAAAAGTTGTAATAAAAAATTCATAATTAATTATTTATTTAAAAAAAAATTACAAAAAAATATGCATCACATCTGGACATGAGTCCTCTACTTATATCTAAAATTTTATAAAAAAATATTATAATTTTATTATGGTTAGGGTGGTCAGACAGACACCTACTTTTTTATTTTTTCCTTGAAATTTTAGTACTACTCCATTGAAATTTCAAATTTTCACCAAATAGATTTTTTTTTTACAAAAATTAACCTAGTAGTTTATAAACTACATTCAATTTGCCACAAATTCTATTCTTACATATTTTTGAAATAATATAGATAAATTATTCAAATTTTTATGTCAAGTTGCCCAACTCTGATTTTCTGAATTTTCATTGCCACTTAAGGACCTGTTTTTTCCATGATGATCCTACACATACCCAGGCATCAAAACATGAGCTTGTAAGTACATCAATCATGTGAGTACTAATGTGTGATAATACAATAATAATTTTGTAAGTACATGCAACATGTAAGTAATAGCAAGAATGCAAGATCATAAACTAATAATGAGTGTCAAGGCATTTTTGTTCCCAATGTATAATAAAGTTATGATAAAAGGTAATCCCAGAGGCTAGATATGAATCTTGCAAGTATATCAAGTATGCAATCAAATTGTTCAACAAGTGTGTAAGCATGTTAAAATGGGGGATGGGAATATTACCCACAAAGAAAACATCATGTTTTCTAAAACAAATGTTGTAAATAGGAAATGGTGTGTGGTAGAAAGGTGAACTGTATGAAAATCATTTTGTGCATCATTAATGAAAATCCTAGAGATGGTAAATATTCAATATAAAGATTAGGTGAATCTCAATAGATGTCATATGATAATAGGTGTGTTACTATTGTAAGATATTCATGAAAATAAATGCACCACAACACAAATATCTCAAAAAATATGATCATGTCATCTATCATAGCTAAAACATATTGCATCATTAATAGGATTGGTATCTCTTTAAAACAAGGGACTTAACGTTATACAATATGATAGGCAAAATGTGTTTCCAACTATAAATATTAAAGTGAATAGAAAAAAGTTACTTTAATTTTTACATCTAGCACTCTTACAAGAAAATCCATCTAGAGCTGAATATTGGGCAAGTTTGATCACCATGTTACACAAGAAATGACACATTTCCACTTGAGTGGTTTGAGTATGTTCCTTTGTCAAGAGTCAGAAGATCCTTGAGTTGGTAAGTCATCATTTTGGTTCATTTTTTTTTTTTTTGTGATTTTTTTTTTTGAAAATGAAACCATAGAAAATGGATTCAGTACTTATGGTTTAGGACATAGAGCAAACACATTTCATAATAATTTCATTGAAGGGAAATCCTAGAGATCTCAATCTAAAGTATGCAAGGGAGAAAGAGATCTTGCAATAGGGTTGTCCTAGGATCTGATTATAAACTAAAGTAGGGTTCACCACAAAGCTAGGGCTTGGAAAGACTAATGAAATGCAATATCTAATGCTTAAACCTAATACAATGAAATCCTTCACAAGAAATGAACTAGAAAAACAAAATAGAAAGATGAGAGACGAAAGATGTGCACCTGGAAACCTCTAGAGGACTGGATGAAGCTCTAAAATGCTAGAAACACTGACTTTAATGTTGACTGGGACTCATACACCAAACTGGGTGATTTAGTCTCAGATTAGGGTTTCTAGGAAGGAACATGTTTCTGGCAGTGTAGATTCAAGATCTACAAAAAATTGGAAATTGGCCTATACTGGGACTCATACGCCAACAGTGGTGTATCAGTGGATAGTTAGGATTTTTTGGAAACTCAAAGTCTGATTATGCTCTTCAATAACCACTCTATCCTTTTCACTTGATTTTTAGATCCAAAACTTTGATTTGCAACCTATAGATGTCTTCCAATGATCTCCAATGCAAGGTGACAACTTTGACAACTTTCTCCAAACTTTCTCTTCAATGTGTCTTCAACCTAGACCTACAAATCACACACTAAAGAGAGGGAAAATATTGTTTTTTTAGTGGAAAGGGGTTTGCCTTGGTCAAGCCCCATTTTGGCAATCAAACCTTGAAATGAAATAAAATAAGATGGAGAAATGATTAATGAATAAAATGCAATGTTGCAACTCATCAAACCCTAAAAATAAAGTGTTGTAAACATGTATGAAGTGGCTCCAATAGATGTAGATATTGACTTGAATGCTAGCTTGAATCATGAAACCCTACATCACAATTGTTAGCTCAAAAATATAAACATGATGCATGATGACTTTGACATGATGCTTGATGCTTGAATAATTCTCTAAAACACTTGATAATCCACCCTTGAATACTCTTGAATTCTCTTGTGAACTCCAATTTTCTATATGGATGCTCATTCAACTTGGTAGGTGTAAAATGAGTGAAAGAAACTTGTATTTTTACTTATTTATGCCAAATTTACAAAAATTACAACACTACAAGCCGACATCAGATCTAGGAGAATGAAATCCCACCAAGAATTTGAATTAAATTTAATTCTGCGTCACACAATATTTTGACGTATGAGTCCCATTAGGCATTAATTATGGGACCATTTTTAAAAATTCTTAGAATGGTACAAAATCTAGATTGGGACCCAAAAATCTAGGTGGGACTCATGCCCAAGGTGGTGTATGAGTCCTAGCTCACTAAATCTAGGCCACACCACCTAAAAACATTTGAATTATGATTGGGTGTTGATTTATGTCAGGATTATCCTCAGAAAGATGCATTAAATGAGGCTTGTGCATGCAAAATAAGGCCAAATAAGGCACAAAGAAGCCCAATTATTTATGACAACCCTAGAAAAGTGTGAGTGTGGAACAACACCTTAAAATAAGGTACAATTAAGTCCATAAGGGCCCAAGACCTAATGTGAATGTGTCAAACACATTACAACACTAAATCAAGGCAACATTATGCTCAATTTAACAAAGAGGGCACAAACAAGCAAGGAAAAGTAAAGGGATACTTTTTTCATTGCCACAAACAAATATTTAAAATATTTTAAAAATAAAATAGATTTATTTTTAGTTGATTTTCATAATGTGCAAGTTCAAATGATTATGCATGGGATTGAACCACATTATGTGGGAATAAATTGATTGTGAGATTGAATCCACTCTTTATATTTGAGAATTTTTATTATTTTTATGCTTGGCTATTGAATAACATTAATTTTTATTTTTCTCTATGATTGCAGAATGAGGTAGACATGTATGAGGGGCCATGGTATATAATAATTAAGATTATATATAGTCCATCCACAAATTGATAGAATGTGGGCATTGTTAAAGACCACTAGAGTTAGAAATTCAATCTATCTTGCACCTTTTCTTTTTGATATATGCATTCTCACAACACTA
This sequence comes from Sequoiadendron giganteum, assembly GCA_007115665.2. NCBI lineage: Eukaryota > Viridiplantae > Streptophyta > Pinopsida > Cupressales > Cupressaceae > Sequoiadendron > Sequoiadendron giganteum. The sequence goes on from CM021101.1 coordinate 606,777,549, forward strand.
GTAGAGACATGGGATATAGATGTAAAAATAGTTCACTTGTTGATAGGAGAGCTCATAGTTACATCAATGATGACTATGACACATTATGCATCTTCTTATAAGAGGATGTTAGGTTCAAACTACCCATACCATATTACATATGACTATGAATATCATCAACACAATATACTAATCATATTAGATATGGTAGCAATGTGTTATACAATAATATTGTGGGTGTTGAGACATCTTATGGATACAAGTGGCTGCTATTGATTATTGGTTTCTAGTTTTTCCAAATGGCAAGGGGTAAACCATATCATATGGAATGACACATTTATTGAGATATCGAGGAATACTAATGATTATTTACATGAGACCATTATATTTTAGCTAATTATATAGTGAATTAAATAGATTCATGGATAAGAGGGATACCATTCCTAGTCCCTTAGTTCCCATTCATTGTATCGAGATATATACAACCAACTTGTGGCTAGAATATGCCTTAATAAGTTATATGATCATTTATATATTCTTATATGGGTAGTTAGGTTGGTTTGGGTGGCATCCAAGAAATAATTATAATATATATTACCTAGTGAGTAGTGGCTTATCATCACATTCTAAAATGTATTTTTTGTTGAATTTTTTTTGGAGGGTTTCCCCTTGAAGTGGCTTATCATTATTGAGTATTTAAACAAGTATTATTATTATTTTCCATGTAATTATTGTTTCATTATTCTATTATAAAATCTATTTCATTACAAGTATTAATAGAGAAAAACAATTACTTTAGATAAGAGCATTTGAGTATATTCATATCCCACATTATCCTAGATTAGTCGTAGTGCTAGAGGTAGGTAGATATTTGGTATTCATATGGAACACATGAGTCATATTGTGAGATGGAGAAAGAGGATAAAATTATTGGGATGACAACAATCCTTTGATTTATTTATATGATCCACCTACATTACATGGAAACTATATAGAGGTCTTGCTAGATTCAATGTATATGGATTCCAAATTTGTCACATTATGATATCAATATGGTTTTTTTTGGAAACAAACCATTGTGATGGAACATTTATATTTTAAAAAGAGCCTTTCTTGAGACATTTTGATCTTAGACAAGTGTTTCCCTCAACATCATTTATGTATAGAAAACATTAGAAATCCCCATTTAGAAAGGGGAATAGAGATTGACTAGGTCCATTATGGATTAGGCCCCTCTAATGATGACAAGGTAGATGAGTTAATGAGGATGGAAGATGGTGATAATGTTGTGGTTTCATTTAATAAATTTTAGTAATGGAAGGACACTAAAATACCATCATTATTTTATGCATTGGATGTCGTAGGTGATTATCTAGTTTTAGCAATATGTCATCTAAAAGAGTTGGGATATGCTTAAGGTAGAGATGGTTAGATGATATTAGATGTAACCCTATTTTGATAGGTTCTTTCCAACAAGGAGTGGTGGAATGGTGACCCATGTATGATGTTAATAAGTTTTTCTATGTAGACATGTGTTACTTCATTGTTTCAACATGTAGAAAACCCCAATTTTGTGACATTTTATAAGTAAATGATGTGAGGTATTAGATCACTTTCATATCTTCCCCCATAGGGAAACTAACTCATGGTCTCCTAATGATACCAAAAGAGGGGATTCTTTGAGACAATACACACGCTATATTTTTGCCTCTCTTTTGATCTTGTGAGTTAGGAATGTGTGGCATATGGGTGCATAAGTTGAGAACACTACTTTATTTGGAAGGGTGTGTTGCACACATTGCATAATGAGATAAATAATGCTAAAAGTGTAAAAAATAATAATTTATTATGGTGTGCTTAGGGAATCAAGGGATGCATGCACACAATACAAAAATACAATGTATTAGGCTACGAGTTTTAGGAAATAACCACATTTGATCAAAATAGTGTAGGCCCAAAAAAGGTTTTGTTGATAGTAAAATAGGCTTCATATGATATTTGAGATCAGGGCTAAAAGGAATTATAGCATTGATATGGTTTTAAATCCCCTCTCCATACTATTGCAATGCACAATTGTAAGAGTAAATACAAAATTATGCAATGTAAAATAAACCCATAAATCACAACTCACTTATATCTGGAAAATCTCTCAAATATGAAACCCCATGCATTACATTTGAGAGTGAAATATATCTACAAAATATATTAACCGTATTGTATATTTATCCTATACAAATTAAAGGTATTGTGAAAATATTTTTTTTGAGATTAGGAAATCCAAAAATAGTGGATATTGTGGGAATATTGATGTGGAATTAGTACAAAATCATTCATTTTAGTCAAGGTTATAGCACATTTTTCTTTGGCATGAATTTATTATAATGTTTTTCTAGTTAACTGTAAATGACAAGTTTTGATCTTGAGAAATAAAGGGTGGTATGGATAGTGTGTAATGTGAGATTTTCAAGGGCAAGAGATCAAAGCATATCCTCCATATAGATCAAAAATTCATTCTCTCCACTTTCCATTTTGATGAATAATTTGATTTCATGTTTTTAATAACTATCTAGGTCCTAATGAATATTGGCATTAATTACAATGCACTTGTAACTTCACCCTCTCATAATACTTCCTTTGCATCCTAAATTTTTTTGTCCACTTTTCTTAGTTTTCTAATATTCAAGGCATGTTGAGTGAAAAGAACATAAATACAACATTAAATAACACATCCAATAATTTGAAATGGATGAATGCAACTAAACATTTGGCATCTCAATGCTCAAATACAAATTCTAATCTCACTTATAGTTTTATAGGGTTATGAGTAATTTCTACTTTTTTAAAATTATAAGGTGTCCCCAGGTAGTTTATGAACATTTAAATAATAGTTAGCTATGGAATTTTATAATTTAATTTCCTTTGTAGAGGAATTTTTAACTCTACTATTTTTGGTGACTAGTCTTGATTGCAATTGAATGAGCTTAAATATTATGAGATCAACTTAGTTGAACATATTAGGAGTAGAGATGAGGGATTTATAAAAGTTGTACCTTTAAATGTGAAATGTGTATGCAACTCTTATAATATATAATGCACATGGATTTTAATAATAATAAATCAAAAAAAATAAATTAAATGTGACATTTATAATAAAGGTGCACCGCACCTTCTCTTCAAAAGAACTAGTTGGATATACATTTATGACCACTACTTTTCTGAGAATTGGTTCGATATCAATAATTTCTAATACATACAAATCATGTATATCTTGAAAATACATATATGTCAAAACACCAATGAAGTAGAATTTAACATATTATGAGCCATGAACATTTCATCTTATTACAAAAGAAGATTGCATTTCTACTATCACAAAATCATATTAGTATCAAGTTCAAACATACGATGCAACATACCATAACACTAAAAATACTTTGGGAAAGTCAAATCTATGCTTAATCGTACCTATTCCTTGAGTATGAAGAACTTTGCTTGTCATTTTTTGACATGAATTAATGAAGCTTTATAGCATGAAACTTGTGCTACTTAAAGTGCAATCAAATGTTTCATGTTGTGTGAACTTGAATCTAATCGATGACCCTTGGACAATAAACTCAAAGTGATCGAATTTTGTATGTACTAACTATCCAAAACTGCCACATGTCTATGTAAAGATACATTAGATGTAGAACATCACTTACTTAATGACTAAGCAATTGAACTTAAATAGATCTCTTTGATGTATCCATTGCACAACATAAAAATTAAAACTTTAAATGAAGGACAACTCAAAAAATAAAATTTGTTTTTTCACAAATTTAAAAATCTTTAAAAAAAATCTCTGAAGTTACTTCCTCCTCTCTTTTTTGAACCTATTCATTTGAAAGTGAAGTTCTCTTTATGTTTTTTTTCGTTTAAAACGTCTATTAATATCCGATGACACTTGACTTGGCAACCTTGATTATCGACTCTGATGCGTGGAATGATTATATTTGGGGGACGTAACATAATATCCAGTTTTAACAATGAACTTATTTGCCAAGCATGCTTAGAAAACCATGTTCATTCTAATATTTTTCATTCCATCTCACAAATGGTGAGAAGTTAACTTGGTAATGTTTCTTTTACAATTCTAAAACAACATCCAGCCATTCTTCCAGGCTCACTTCTCTATTTCTGTATAGATATATCCCCAATTTATCTTATTATCTACAGGGGAGATTCGACATGACTTGCAAAATTTTCAAAGGAGTTTTTCCGGGCAGAGGCCAAAATAGTTTTGTCTGCCACAATGAAATAAGCTGCTCCACTAACTGCATCCACCCAATAACATACATATCATTCACCTGAACTCAAATTCCATACCCACTAACAAGAAAAGGAAACAGAGTAATACATACCTAAGGAGATGATATGTGCCTGAGCTGCATAGTTGAGATTCGCCCTTGCCCAAGGAATGGCCCTCACTCCCATCAACTGTTATCATAAATTCATATCAATTACATTGCATACTAATGAGTAGGAAACACTAATATTAAGGACAAGGCATGAACAAGAGTAGAAGTCATTACTGACCACGGGGATTGCGGATGCGCTACAAGCAATTGCGGCTGCCTTTGCTCCTGCTTTCACCCCATCTGTATTCAAACATATATGCAATCTAGTTTATTAGTTAACGTCAGGCCTCACCCTGCTTTCCAAACAGAAACTCTTTAACACACGACAGACATAAGACGACTAATCTGAACAAGTAATGAGTGGAATTGGGAAAGATAAAAATGTATGCTGTGATTACCGTGTGAGTATAGCTGTGCTCTGTGTTGAGCAATGGCGTTGGGAGTGTTAGTGTTCAGAGGAGGAGGCATGTCAGTCATTCTCATGTGCTGCCTCCTCACAGCCCACCATTCCCGTGCATCCATTGCAATACCCATGATTGAAAATGAGGATATTATGCTTGATGTTCTCTTATCTTCTACTGAATTTACTTCGCACACAGCTTAAACGCGCTGAGGTGCAGAGATAATGAAGTAATGAGGTATAAATAGAAGCAGGTTGCAGGAGTAGGCAAGTGGAAGATGGGTTTTTTTTGCATAACCGGGGTGCGCCGCAGGAACGAGGCTTACCACACAATCAGTATTGTGGGTGCATCTGGGTTGTTGTTGCCTACCTAAAAAAGAATCTCCTAAAGTTGCTCAAATTTTGTGTGAGGCAATGTTGTACGGGAAGTGACTCCAAGCTCTTGATTGAATCTGCACTTTACACGTTTAGAAATGTGCGAAAATCGAGTCCGTGCTAGTAACACCTACACTCGTTTACACGGAAACCTACCCAGTATTTGTTTGTTTTTAGAAACCGGCATTGAGTTGTGTACTGACGGCCTTCGCCTTACCCCAGATAAGCTGTATTATATTCATCCCTGGTTTTCGTGTAACCATCATATTACTGTCGAAACACTTTACATTTCCCATTTTAAGATGGTTGTCGAGGAACACTTTGCACGGATTTGAACTTGTTTTTATGACTTCACAATGCTTCCCATTACCAATAAGGGTTTTTCTTTATTCTGGGTATTTTTAATTGAGCAAAGTTTGCCCAGGCATGTGGAGGCTATTAAGGAGAACATGTTAATTGTCTAGATCCAATGCTGACTATTTTTTTTTTTAATATTAGTTTAAAAGATTATATTAATGTTTTGACAGTTTAAGGTTGGTTTGAGTTTATTTTTTATTGACACACTCATGAACTAACTTGATTTTAATTAGTTAATGTTTGGCTAGAAATCCCCCTCCTTCCTTTCTAGCTTATTAGAATTTTGTTAATGTTTGGTTAGAAATCCCTTAAGTTTTAGTTGATTTTCTAATTTAAACAATGATTTATATGTTACATGTTATATCATTTTTTTTTGAGATTTAAAGTACTATTATGTAAATAAAATTTTACGTTGTATATATTTATATTTAAGAGACAATTTAATTGAGTTTAAGAATTTCTTTGATTTCTACTAATTTTTAGAGTTAAATATTTCTCAACAATTATAATTTTCATCTAAAGTTTTTGAATGTAGAAAACATTACAATTTGATTTAACAAGGTTGAATTTTACTTTAGTGCTATTGAGAAAACATGAGGCCACATAATCAAATATAGTTGCATCACAAATTAGTTATGAAAAAATATTAAAAAAGATAAAACAAAATAACAAAATAACATCTAATAGGATATGAATTTATGTAGTAAAACCTTAACAATATGTCAAGAAAACATCCATGGGGAAAATTTATTTGTCTTATTATTGCTTTGAGGAAAAATTACAATCTACATGCAACTATTGCTATTATAAATTGATTTATCTTTCAAGGCTACAAAGATATTTCATATAACAGACTATCAAACTTAGAAAAAATTATTTTTCTCTTAAGGAAATTGTAGATTATCTCTTAAAGAGAAAAAAGAAAATTCAGATAAGATTATTTCTTTATTGTTGTCACAATCCAACAATCTCTACTTGATACCTAACCATGCCCATTCATCACCTTTTTTGTAAGCCAAGAGAAGCCAAAATTTATCTTAGTGTATAAGCATGAATTTGTACCCCTAATGCAAATTCCCTTTTACCCCCTTACACTTTAGAAAACCTAAGGCAGAGGCTTAATTCCACTTAAGCCCACTATTCACATTCCACTCGGTGCCTGTTTTGTGTGTCGGTGGGGGCGTTTCTGTCGGGGATGCCCGCATGGCGTGCTTACGTCCCTAGTAGATTCCTGCAGTTGGAGACTGCAAAGACGTTACACTTCCTATTGGAAGTTGAAGTGTAACACCCCTCTTCGGATGGCCGACCTGAATATGGTCATTTTTCATCCTTTCCTTTATATTCTTCATTCATTCATCCATTGTTCCCTTCAGCAGAGGTGGGAGCAAGATCATTTTGAGCATTCTCTCCACTTAATTCATCCATCTTCAAGCTTTGTAGCAACTTTTTACACTCCGTAACAACAATCCACTACTCCATCACTCCGATAGTGCGAGCGTAGGACAAACACCATTGCAACAAAGGCTTGAGTTCCTCTCATTTTCTCCTCCACAAGCCTTGAGCACTTTGGACGGAGGTGGTAAGCTCCTCTTATCTTCTCTATCATCTTTGGTTGAGTAAGCATGTACTGTTTGTAGTGTCTTTTGTTTATGTAGCTTGTATTCCCTTCTCTATCTTTACTTCTATCGTTGCAAACTTGGTTGTTCGTGGAGGTGGAAACACCAAAACAGGGGGTCTGATTGAGGCAGGCCCCTAAATAGCTCCAACATTTCCCCCTCTTTGTTGTGTGCAGGTGGAGAGATCTTGAAGCAAGCTGGCGAGAGGATTGTTGTACGAAATTATCTTTATCACATTAGTATTTATGTTTCATTCTTCTTAATCTCATTATGTTGTTCAAAAAACCTCTAAACTAGGCTAGCAGTCCTTTCTTGAGGATTTAAGCTCGTCTCTTTGGAATTTTGGCCGCACGGATGCCAGCGCACCTATGAGACGCCAGTGCACTACGTTGTCATCCCAGAACCGTGCTTTTGTCCTCTGATAGAGAGATACCTGAGGCGTAGAGTTGACCTTAAAAAGTGACTCATCTAGTCTCCCTTCAACTCTCGGGATTGCATAGTGATTGAAGGAAACATATTCCTCATCATTCTCATTCCCCCTATCCTAATATTCCTTGCAAATGAGGTAAGTTAGGGTAGCCTTTCTGCTCTTGGCCTTTCATGACTTGGGGCCTGGTAGTGGTTGGTTCCCCTCTCTTAGATTTTCGGTGAACCCGACGTGAACTAACATCTACCCATTTTTCGGTGTTATGAAAATTTTCCCTTATAACTCTTGGTCGTTGTACCTTTGTCTGTTGTGAAAGTTTATGAGCTTCACAACCCAGTCTACGACCTCTAGGCATATTGTCAGAAGAATTCTGTGACACCTTCCGATGGAAAATACGAAGGTCTCCTCTAGTTTAACTACCAACCTTTTCTCTGGTTCTGCGGTTGGTCTATCCGTGTAGGAGCTCGTATCGTGAGGTGAATCTAAGTTTCTTGACGAAACTAATTGCATCCCTACCCCTCCTGCGTGATCGACCTCCTCATCCATAGATGAGCATGAGGTCGTCCATATCCCTTCCAAATACGTCGTTAGTCTTGGTAAATGGTTAGGTGCATTAGAAAATCACCTAGAAGGAAACTCGAAGATGGTTGGGGCTGCTAAAGTGATCAGTGAGATAAGATACATGGTGGAAAAATACCAAACAGGTGTAGAGATCTTGGCTAGTCTCATAGGTCTGGTTGAAGCATGTGCCCCCTCAAGCCATAGTCGCATGACATGAGGTGGCCTCTTCGAGGAACGTGAGAGACAACTAGAGATGTCGATGCCTCCTACATCCATATATATGGTTGACACAGTCCCTTCAATCAATTTACTTGCTACTTCGAAGAATTTTGAAACTCTCAAAGTAAATAGAAACCCTTTGGGTTTCCACTTCACCCCTTTCGTCGCCTCCGGTGGTGGAGGATTTGGCGAGATGATAAGTGGAGGCTTTGGTGCTGAAAACTTCAGAAGTGGGGGTGGTATTGGCGGAGGCGGTTCCAACATAAGTCATGGTGGTGGCTTCAGAAGTGGCAGTGGCTCTAGTGGACCTATGCCTTCTAATGACCCTATTCTAAATACCCTTCTTCAGAATATGGGGAAGATGCAAAACCAGCTGGCGAAACTTTCCCAAGCCTCAACCTAGCCTATTTTCTAGCCCTTCTTCTGACACAGCCCATTGTCGGTTGTAATTTTAAACACTCCTTTCCTGCAAGGGATGAAGATTCCCCAATTTGAGAAAATATGGTGGTAAAGGGGACCCTCAAACACATGTGTCCACCTTTAACACCTTATGCACAAAAATTTTCCATCATGATTCGTTGATGGAAAAATTATTTCCTTGATCCCTCAAAGATACAACAATGGATTGGTATTGTTCTTTGCCCGATAATTCCATCTTCATGTTCGATCAGCTTGTGAACCAGTTCCTGCGATAGTTCCAAGCCAATATCGGACCAAAGATGACCTTCTCAGGCCTTGTTTGGGGAAAACAAGGGGACAATGAGAAGATTACAGACTTTATAGCATGGTACCAAGCACTCTTCTCACAAATGTCGTATCTGTTACCCGAATTTGATGTACAAAAGGTCTTCATAAGGAACTTACAAAGGCCTTGTAAAGAGAAGTTTGCCCTCATGAAGTATCCTTCTTTCACACACTTGTGTGTGGATTTATGAGAGTACCAACAGATGGTAGTTTAGTTCAAGGGTCCTCCCTTGCACTCCCATTCTGAAGGAAGATCTATCGTATCAATATCTGGAAGAGGTAAAGCTGTTGTGAATGTAGTAGCCACTGTGGATAACAATGGCCTCAGATGCGACTGAAAGTTTACAAAGCTATCAGAATCTTATTCTTCCATCTTGCAGAAGTTGGTGAAATATAAGATCCTTACCCTGCCACCCCTAAACTAGTTAGAGAACCATACCCTAATTGGTATGTAGAAAAAACATACTATCAGTACCATCGAGTTAACGGACACGATACCAAACATTGCATGCGCTTGCATCATGAGATACAGGATCGCATCGAGGACGGTACTATCTGTCTTGATGGAAGTAAGAAAAACACGAACAGATTAGTGGTGAAAGCTAACAATGACTTGCAAATATACTTGGACCCATTTCTGACATATTTTGCTAACATGATTATCGATCCCTCTGATTCTGTTTTATTACCCCGAGGCATATGTTAACATGGTTATGGTTACTTCCTCTCCTCATCTTACGACCAGTTCACTGGATGTAACGTTTACTTCGCAAGATGTGCCAGAAAATGGTAAGCCTTCTTCGCTTTATATTCCTGCTTGCCTCAATGGTAAAATTGTGACAGGGGTCTTAGTTGACCCCATGTGTAGAGTGACTGTCATCACGGAGGAGACATTACTCTTAAATTCCCTACAAAGGGAGGAATACAAAAAAAAAAAATCCATCATCTGTACACATGATGGACTTTCTCATAAACCTTATGGATCAATAACATTGTCCGTCCTGGTTGGACCCAGGAACATAGACAAGGTCTTCGATGTTATTCTTGAGTCAGACCTATTTAGAGTGAAGCTAGGCATACCTTGGCTGGCTTCCATAAATGGGATCACCTCCGTAATCCATAAATTCCTTAAGTTTTCCCATGAGGGTGTCGTGCATGTTGTGCATGATACTGGATATTAGCCTATGGTATTTTATGGGGGATACTCGTTGGATCACTTTTGGCCCACTCTCGTCGGTTCCCTTCCACAAAGAACAAACCTACTTTACAAGGACTATGTGAAGTACAAGACTGGAGGCAAGCGACAACCAAAGTTGACCCTCCTTGTAGCTGAGCAGCTAGCTGCCTCCTCCTCCTCCTAAAAGGGAAAGGAGAAGCTCTCTCCCTCTCAGGTTGACTTGTCTACTCCCCTCTCTTGGGAAGAGTATTGGATGAACAAGCCTGGGTTCTACCCATTGAGTTTGATGATGCTTCCTTGGCGAAAGCCCAAGATCAATATATTGGATCTCCCTAATGGGTCCCTAGGACCCCGGTACTATTTTGTATGGTAGAAAGAAAGGCTCCCAAAGAGAGATTTTTCCCCTTGACCTCTTCCTGTTCCCCTGAACAGAAAAGGATCCACCTCTAAGGTGGTAGAGTTGATTCCTCCCACTATTTCTGAACCTACTCCTTCTGCTCCCATCTAGGAGTCTTTCCTTCCACTAGAAATAGCTATGGAAGACACTCCCATGGCTGAACAAAATCATTCCATCCCTTTGCAAGCTCTAGCTCCTAGTTTGAAGAGTTGTAGGAACTGCCTTACGCATGAGAGTAAGCGATGGTGAAAGGCTCTCCTGGCTGAGCATGACTCCTCACAGAAGAAGGAGGAGAAGACGAAACCTCCTATTGTGTCCTCCTCTTTTCCCTCTTTTGTCTCTGATCTAACTAGCTCTGAATCTCTTTCGGCTCTCACTATGAGCGCACAGGCGCTTGGAAAGGTGCAGGTGTTTATCGCTTCTTCCGTGGAGTCGCCTCTGCTGACTTCTATTTCAGATGTCTCACCTTTCCCGAAGCCCGTGGATATGGTTAATACTTTGGTCATATCCACTGCGGTTCTTTCCTCTTCTCCTTCGACCCTCCTTGATTCATATGTGGGGAGTTCACCTCCTTCGATGAAGAGGAAGGTAGAGCGTGGTCCCTCCAGCAATGGAGGATGTAAGAAGAGTCAACCTCCTCTAAAAGGTGGCCCCGCACTGACTTGTTCTGTCCTAGTGATGAAACTAGCTCTTGCTTCCCTTGAATTTGTCACCTCTCCCAAGTCTCTCGGTGAGCCTAGCGGTGAACCTCGAGTGTGAAATCCTCCGTCCAGTGAGGTGAAACATGTCACTCCTGTTAAGTGTATGTTTAACTTGGTGGATGAAGTTCCGACCTTGTCAGCGATCTTCATGAAGTCATTGACCTTAGACCCACAAGAGTTGAGCGATGGAGACCTCACTGGTCCATCTTCTTTAGCCCTTGTTGCGAGAGGATCGAAAGCTCCTCCCCTTAACATTATACCACTGCAGGCTCATCATCTTCCCCCCTACGATGATCGAGAATGGGAAGTTGACGACCTCTTGGTCGACTAGTGTTAGGGGGAGACCCTCTCCTTAATCTTTAGACTATATGTGTGTGTGTGTGTCATGATGTGTTCCCCCGTGATCGTGTTATATGTGCTTGGATGACCCTCGTCACCCCTGTTGGTGCTTGGATACAGGCATGGTGTTTGTGTTGTAAAACTTCCTCTATATGTATCTCTATTCTTCCATGTTGACCCAATTTTTTATCTTTACTTTGTCTTTTGTGCATTCTTCCTGATCTAGTTGGGGATTGATGATCTTTCACCTCTTACCGCAGTTACCTTTTAAATATAAATAAAGGCAAATCTGACCCCGCGAAACCAGATCCCCCTATTCCCTTTGTTTGTGTTCTCTTTTCCTTTCTTTTCTCTTTATCTTTCTCTCTTCTTTGCTTGAGTTGTCCCTTTAATGTGTGACAACATTACTTCTACATTGCATGATCCTTAGAAAATGCATTCATTGCCAAATGAATCTTTTCTCGAAGATCCTTCACACACTTCTTTGTTAGAATCGCATTCTCGACTTGAAACCCTAATGGAACATGCTTTCTTCATGATGGATTTGTAAAGAAAGGACTTGGAAACCCTCCTCCGAAGTGGGAATGGTCTTAGTCTTCCCCTCACATGGGTGCATCTCCTTCCTTTTGAATTCCTTGATGAAGTGAACATCTTTCGAAAGGATTCCTTGATGATGAATCGATTCAAGAAAGAAGACGGTATCTTTTGGATAGTGTGTCCCTTGAGTGGACCCCTCCCTTTCACGGTGGGTTCCCAAGGGACCCCTTCAAAAGATTTCAACAAAATTATATGGTGTCTAGCTCGAGAGCAACCCGACTAGACCAGTTTCACATCCTTGCATCTAGCTCGAGGGAAACCCAACTAGACTGGTTTTACTTCTTCATGTCTAGTCCGGGGGTAGCCCGACTAGGCATACTTTGCATCCTTACGTCTAGCTTGTGGGTAGCTTGACTAGACTTCACTTTTCAAATAGCACGTTCCTTGAGTGGACCCTCCTTCCTTTTGAAGGGTTCCCGAGGGACCCCTTTGAAAGTCT
>CM021101.1:606792634-606906210 GCA_007115665.2 Sequoiadendron giganteum
ACTAAAACCATTATAAATGATACAGTAATCACTTGTGCCTCTAAAATAAAAAAACTATTTCACTATTGCTAAATGCTCTCTACCTAGTTTTTTCATGTATCTACTAACAACACCAACTGCATGTGAAATACTTGGTCTTGTACATACCATCACATACATTAAAATTTGTACTATGCATTCACATATAGTACACAAGACATATAATCATTTTCTTCTTTATTGCTAGGACAAGCTTAAAGAAAGATTAAAATGGGAAGCCAAAAGGATATATTTATTAATTTCACATTTTTCATATTGAATCTTATGAGGATCTTCTCCATGTATTTCTACTATGATAACTGAAGCTTACCATGTTCTCAATTTCTGTGTATTTCCAAGCCCAAAATTTGTCTTGCTCCTCATAAATCCTGCATATCAAATATCTAAGCTAATCAATCCTTTAACTTGTTAATCTCAATCGTGCTTTTTCTTGCTACAAGTGTATTATCAACATATAACACCAAGATAATGAATAAACCATTTTTAAATTTTTTGAAGTAGACACAATGTTCATATTCACTCCTTGTAAAATTTTGTCTCACCATGAATGAATCAAAATTCTTGTATCATTAGCTAGGTGACTACTTCAGGCCATATAATGAACTCTTGAGTTTACAAATAAATCTTCTTTTGTGATCCTAAACAAACCCTTTTGGTTGTTCCATATATATGTCCTCATCCAAATCTCTATATGAAAATGATGTTGTAATATCTAGCTACTTTGACTCAAGATCAAGTAAAGAAGCTAGTTTTATTATTACTCAAATATAAACAAGATTAACACCTAGTGAAATTTTTTTATGGAAATGAATACTTTCTTTTTCAGATTACATTCTACTACTAGTCTTTCTTTCAACCTTTCAACTTTAGCATCAATACCATTCTTCAATTTGTAAACCCATTTACAACCAACCACTTTCCTTTGCATTGGGAGTTTTACTGGTCCCATGTTTTATTCTTCTCCAAGGTATCCATTTATTTTTAATTGTTATTTTTCATATAACACATTGAATATCATCCATCATTTCCTAATAATAACTAGGTTCCCCATCATTAGAAATCAAATCAATAGATGCAATATAATATTTATATCTCTTAGGAGGATTTCTAACCCATATAGATCTTCTTGGTCATGAAATTTCCATATTTTCTTGTATATTTTTTTGCATACTATTCTTCTTAAAAATATTTCTCCTACTCCCTATTTTCTATAGATGGATGAGTTTCCAATTGAATTTGTTGATATTGTGGTACTTGTTCTTGTTTCATTTAAATTTCTACTAGGTTTGATTTTATGATAGGAGATTCATCAAATACTACATGTCTATTGATAGTAACTTTATAGGTAGTAGGATCTTGCAATGTATATCCCTTAACTCTATCACCATAGCCAACAAAAATATACTTCTTTGATCTAGGGTCGAAATTAGAACATTGATCTTTAAAAATAAGAGAATATTCATCATAACCATTTTTTTTTAGATTTTGGCCATACCTCTTTATTCTTACATTATATTGCAACAAAAGGTGATTGATTTACCGTATAGACAACTATAAATTGCTTCTACCTACAACTCTTGTTGCAACTTGAGATTACTGATTATGTTCCTTGCTCTCTCTAGAAGATTATTGTTCACATGTAGAAGCAAGAAGTTGGGTCCTCTTCTAGGGGAACTGTCAACCTAAAAAAAATCCAAGAATGGGACCTCGAGCCTAAATGGGTATGTGATCAAAATGTGTTTGTGTATGTTATGGATTAGGCTCTCATACTAGATGAGTACTTGTTATGAATGCGTACCTATTTCAAAATGAATAATCAAATTGGTTTTGATACAAAGTAGAACCTCTCAAAATGTAAGTGGGATTATATGTTATTCACACCCACCAACAAAGAGACTCCACTCAAGGATAACCCTAGAGATCTCAATGCAAAGGAGATCGAAATATTGCAATAGGGCTATCCTAGAGGTTGAATGATATGTAATGAGGGGTTCACCACCAAGATTAGACTTGGTAAAGACAATGCAATGCAAGTTGTAAAACGAAACCCTAATTGAATGCAAACTAACACTAAAGGACTTAAAAAGATAAACAAAATGCAATAGAAAGTTATGAAACTAGAAGTGTGCACTTGGGAGACTGAAGAAGGTAGGATGGAGGTCTGGATCACTGAAAAATATTCTATTGATGTTGACTAGGACCCATTCACCAAGCTGGGGCGAATCAGTCCCGTTTCTAAGAAAATGTGCAGATACAAGTTTCAACCAAAAGGGTATCCAAATATGTAAAAATCTTTGTTAGGCCTATATAGTGGGACTCATTTGCCACTTGTGGCGAATTAGTCCACTTCTACTTTTTCAAAATTTTGGGACTTGATTATGTTCCTCTCAGTCTTCTCTACTCTTTTTGACTGGTTTTCCAGATCCAAAATTGCAAAATGCCACCTGTAGGTCTTCTCCAAGCTTCTCCAAGGCTTTATGACAACTTTGATAAATTTAGGGATTTTACGAATTTTCTCCAACTTTGCTTCTTGAAAAATCTACAACCTAGCCCTGCAATCACACACAAGAAGAGGGAAAAATGTTATTGGGTTAGAGAATAGGGGTTTGCCTTGGTCAAACCCCTTGTTGGTAATTAAACCTTGAAATACAAGAAAATATGAATGGAGAATGATGAATGAACAAATAAAAATGTTGCAACTCATCAAACCCTAACAATAAGGTGCTGCAAACATGTAAGTAATGGCTCCAATGGATGTAGACTTGGAATGATTCTTGATGTTGATAGATATTTGAATTAAACACTTGCTTGAATCACAAACCCTACATCACAATTGTTATCTCTAAAACAACATGATGCCAACAATCTTTGACATGATGATTGGCACTTGAATAATGTTCTAGAATGCTTGATAATCCGCCCTTGAAATACCTTGAATTCTCTTGTGAATGCTCAAATTCTCTTTTGAACTCTCTTGAATGCTAGGTGTGATGTTAGGATCGCTTAGGCGAGAATATGAGAGAAAGAAACTTATATTTATACTCAATTATGCAAGAATTTTTGAAATTACAAAACTACAAGCTGACATCAGATCTAGGAGAATAAAATCCCGTCAGAAATTTGAGTTAAATTTGAATTTTGGTCACACGAGACTCATTCGCCCAAGGTGGTGAATGAGTCCACCTAGGCCTAATGTATGGGACAAAAAATGAAAAGTGCTTAGAAATGTGTGAAACCTGCATTGGGGCCAAAAAGACCTAGGTGGGACTCATTCACCCAAGGTGGCGAATG
Source organism: Sequoiadendron giganteum (assembly GCA_007115665.2). Classification (NCBI taxonomy): domain Eukaryota; kingdom Viridiplantae; phylum Streptophyta; class Pinopsida; order Cupressales; family Cupressaceae; genus Sequoiadendron; species Sequoiadendron giganteum. Next base: position 606,795,965 of record CM021101.1, read on the forward strand.
AGTCCCAGACACTAAATCTAGGCCACACAAGACAAGAACACCTAAATTATGATTGGTCAAGTGTCATGATTATTCTAAAAAAGTTGTAATAAATGAGGCTTGGGGATGCAAAATAGGGCCAATTAAAGCATAAGAAAACCCAATTATTAATGACAAGCCTAGAGAAATGTGAAAATGTGTTACAAAACTTTACAACACTCCAAATAAGGCAAGATCAAAGTTGATTATGATTATTATGCTTAGTTATTTGATAAAACCCTAGAAAAGTGTGTTACAATACTTCACAACACTTTTGCAAGGCACCATTAAAATTCATTACTTAGCAAGGGCCCAATACCTAATGTGAATGTTTTATTCACATTACAACATCAAATCAAGGAAACATTAATCCAAAATCACAAGGAGGGCCCGAACAAGTTAGAAAAAACTTAGAAGGGTTACTTTTTCGGTGACTCCATTTAGCCCTCACTTTAGTGAGAGGATGAACTTGCTTCAAACTCACACTAAAGTAGACAAACATGCACCAAAAGGGGTTCCAATTTACCAATCCTAGCAAGATGAGATGACAACAAGCAAGAGGGGTGATCAAGCCCCCAAGATCAAGATCCCATGACAAACCAACATGAGCACAAATGAACACACATGAGAATGATATAAAGAGCAATGACAAAGGACAAGTATACACTTCCAAAGATTAAAAAGAGAAAAAGGGTAAAATAAAAGAAGCAGAACAAGCTTCGACCATTTGTCCATCCCGATGTGGATCAAATCTAGGTTGTTTGTCCAAAAAATGCAGTCACTTTGAGGCGACATAACTCCTGGCTATCCATTGGGTGAGAAGTCCTAAAAGGTGAGACACATACACTCATGGTTGGAATGCACTCACACACACACAAGTGGCTATGGGAAAATTCATGCCTTGGATTGGGCTTCCCGCTCAAACCATACCAAAGTTATACCTCCTAATAACTTTAGTAAGGTGCCACACAAAAATAATTCTCAAGCTTCACGAGACAAGAAAAAATTCGTATGCTTGGAGCTCATGAACAAACAGGATGGCACTATAGGCATGCAAGCAATTTTATGCAAGGTGGCCATATAACAACAATTACAAAATAGGAAATTTTCAAAGGAGTCTTTCTTAGTTCATGTGAGGTTTATAACTTAGGGAACATTGTGCCTAATGCCTCCAAGAGAAGACGAATCGAAGAATAGAAGATTCACACCTTAGGGGATGCAACATGTGTCGCATCAAGCCACTAAGAGGAATATAATATGCTAAGAGAGATCACTCTCTTGAAGGAAATTACACCCAATATCATCCACAAAGTGAAAAAAGAATTGTATGAAGTAAGAAGGCTGCACCAAGAATCATGAAAAAGAAAAATGCAAAAGAATAATGCTTATGTATGCCCCCACTTTAAAGAAATTGCTAAACACCATACTATGAGAAATAACTTTAAATTAGCAAATGAAAAATGCAAACAAGAAAGAAGACATGAGACCCAAATTGGAAAGCCCTATGCCAAGTCATATATTTTTGAGTAACGTTATGTTATGTGAGAGAAAAAGAAAAGAGAGGGGTTGCCCCCAAAATGAAAAGACCAAAGACATAAGGGATCTATGGATTTGGGGTCAGTATGTTCTTTGCTAAAACATGGAAGAAACATGAATGTCTCAATGCCTTGCATCATCCCCAAAAGGAAAATAACAAGACAAATGAAAGAGAGATAAATAAAAGGCAAAGGAAAAAGAAAAAAAGTCTTTTGGGTCAACATGGAAGAGACATGAATGTCTCGACGCCTTGTGTCATACCCAAAAGGAAAATACAAGATAAATGAAAAATAGATGCATGACATAGAGAAGAATGAAGGTAAAAATAGAGGAATGTCACAAAGAGAGAGAAAACATCAAACAAAATGTCACGGGGGATCACATCACGCACATGTAGTCACACAAAAGAAAATAAAAAAGAAATAATGCAAAAGACTAGTAAGGCATAATAAAGTCAACCTATGAGCAAGTCATCTACCTCCCAATCATTTTCATTGTATACCAAGGGCAGGAAACTAGCCAAAGGGACAAGAGCAAGTGCCGAACTAGGAGAAGCACTAGGTTCCACACTCTTTGCAACAGGTTTGTCGTTTAACCTCATGGAAGAGGAAAAAAATGTATTAAGTTCATTATGCACCTCTTCATTTATTTTAGCAACCTCATCATCATCATCTAAGTTAAGCACAATAGGAGGTCGAAGGATAATTTCTATAGAAGAGTTCAACTCTTGTTGTGGAAGTTGCATTGAATCATCTTGTTTCGGCTGGGGAAGAGAGTCATCATGCATTGCTTCAGTCAAGTTTGGATCTTGATTTTATTTGTTTAATTCTTCATGTAACTTGTGAACAAGGGCATGACATCTATGCCTACACTCCCTAGAACCTCTATTTCTTTTGGTTTTGTTTTAAATTTGCAATTGTGTAGGAGTGGGTTGATCAACCATGGGATTCTTTTCTTCTTGTGGGGGAAGAACGAAAGAATCCATAGGGGATTCAACCATCTTCTCTTTGACTTTGTAAACTTTTTTTATTCTAGGAGGTGTGGTAGGGTTGGTTTCATTGTTTCTTGGTTGTTTGTAAGATATAGGTGAGGTTTTTGTTTTAGGTTGGTCTTGGTTATTTGGGTTGTGTTTGGGTTCAAGCATGGTTTCATCAAGGATGGGAGGTTCAAAGGTGGATGGGGACATTTTTTAGAGGGAGAGCTCCGCTATCTTCTTTGCCTTGAACTTTTGATAGGACAAGGCTTTATACGTTCCATGGGCTCAAGCTTTATACATTCCATGGGCTCAGGCCAAAAGGCTTCTAAGGAAAAGTTTCCTTTGGAAGACAAGGGGTTAAAGCCGCTATGGTGAACAGTGAATATTTCATTGTCAAAGGAAAACTTTAAGCATTTATGCACAACCAAAGGGATGAATTTCATGGAGTGAAGCCATGGGTGACCTAGCCTCACACAAAATTGGTCTGACTGCGAGATGATGGAGAATGTGACATCTAATGTTTTTGGTCTTATTTGCAATGGAAGGGTGATCGATCCCAATGTAGGGCAAGAAAAACCATTGTGTGTCTTCATCCATGCTTTCGGTGTATCATATATATCTTGATAGAGTTCATGTAAAAGTAAGAATTCCTCTGTATTAATCACATTCTCTCCACATGCAGGATCTGATAGTATCCCATTAGTGGGCTTATCATAGATACAACCGGCTATGTAGAGAGGACCATTAGGTAAATGTTTAAGTATATCCTTAGAGGAGAAAGCAATGTGAAAAGAATTCTTAGGTCGGCCCTTACGAGGGATGACCTCACCCCTACCATTTCATTAATAAGATTGACATTGATAGCATTATTTAGAACAGGATCATTGTTTTCATCATCTGTATCAACATTCATCACATCATTCTTTGTAGTTTCGCTGGCTTTGACAAATGAAATATTATGTTTTGGCATGGGATTGGTGAAAATTTGCAAATTTTGGTTAGGAGGGGCAACAAACTTATTTCCTTGATTACTAACACCTGTAACAGATAGACGGTCGGAATCAATGAGGTCTTGCACAAGATGTTTAAGATGCTTGCAATGTTTCGTGTCATGTCTATTTTGTCTGTGATAGTGGCAATAAGCATTTGATTTAAAGCTCAGAGGTAAAGGCATATTAGGGTCGAGTACATTTTGACGGGAATTAAGGTAATCATTTGTTGGTCTAGAAGTTGGGACATGGTATTATGAAGGGTATCAGGTAAGGGAGTGAATTGTCTTTTTGGATCTCCATAATTAAAGGGCACCGTGGCTTTGATAGCAACTATTTGGTTATTGAAATTTTGAGTTGTTTGTTGAGGGGGGTTAAATTGAAGGAACCCTTAATTTTTTCTTCTAAAAGGTTGGGAATTGTTTTGGTTTGCGGGCTCGGATTTCTCAATTCGGCTAGAAGTGGACTTTGTATCTTGACTACTAATCAAATTTTGATAATCATAGAGGGTAGTACATAGGTACATGAAGGATGGGAATTTCATTGTGGTGAGCTTGTCTTGAATCTTACTTTGCAAGTTTTCTATGAGCATATTTTGAAGGTGTGGGTCGAGGACCTTGACATCGATCTGGGAATAAAGCAATTGATAGCATGAGATAAAATTAGTTATCTTTTCTTCATCTTTTTGCTTGCATATCATCAAATCGGCCAAGGTCATCTTGGGAGTCATATGCACTTGGAAATGGTTTACAAATGCCTCAGCAAGTTCACTGAATGAATGAATTGAGTTGTTTGGTAAAGAAGAGAATCACTCCAAGGTGGTATATTTCAAGGACCTGGGAAAGAGTTTTGCCAAAAGTTTATCATTAAGGACAAAGTTACTACATAAGGCAGTGTAGGCATTAACATGGTTAGAAGGATCTCCCTTCCCTCCATATTTCTCATATATAGGCACCTCTACACCTTGTGGTATCGGTGTCTGCAATATCTCCAAGGATAATGGACTACTTTTGACATAATATGTAGGTGGGCCATTTTGATTTTGGTTTATGGTGGAAATTTTCTTTTGAAGGGATGAAACAATTTGGAATAGTTGTGTTATGAGAGGTTCATTTCTTGTGTTATGAGATGGAAGTGAAAGTGGTGATGGAGTGTATGTGTTTGTGGAACAAGTGAATGGAATGCTTATAGGTGGTAAGGTAGGAGATATAACTTGTAATGTCACATAGGAACTAGGGATGCTAGCAGGAATACCCAAGGAAGGAATCACATTACAAACTTGTTGCATTGTTGTTGTGACTTGAGGATTGGTGTAGGTAGGTATTGAGGCTATTGTTGTGGGAGGAGGAATTTGAGTTCCTCCTTGACTTGTAACATTACTTGTTGGTAAAGAACAACTAGTGGTTAAGGGAATATGTTTTCCAAAGATTATGCACTGTGTTTTTCAAAAGGTCAAGGCCATCTTCACTTTCAAGCATGCGGTGAATGTTTTCTATGGTAGGAATTACAGTAGTTGAAATATTTTCAAGGATTATTTGTTGTTGTGAGTTTACTAATTCCTCATGAATTTGAATTATGTTTTCTTGCAGGATACTATCATTCCTTGTTTCAACTAGCATGCTACTTGAAGGCAAAGAGTTGCTAAAGGTGTTATCCATGCCTAGTGTACTAGTGTCAATACTAGGAGTGGAAGCTCTAGATAACCCAAGATCCACAACAATTATGCTATCATAGGATGACATGAGTCTTGAACTTATTCTCATTATGGTATTAGCAATAGGACACCAAACACTCATACAAAGGCTACTAAATTCAAGGTGAATTCAAATGCAATGTAAGCTAAGAATAATGAAATGCTTATAACTAAAATTTTGGAAAGTGAAATAGAAATGTAGAAACATCAAACAAAAACTCAAAAGATGAAGATTAAATTCAATAAAATGAAGTCAAAAATATGCAAAGGGACTTATTCACCCAAGGTGGTGAATGAGTCCAGGTACTAATTTTTTTGAAAATTTTCAAAAATTTTGAATTGAATTTTATGCTTTTTATGTTTTCTGATATGTTTTTTGAGATGCAAATGTAGAATTTGATTGATTTTTAATGAAATTGGATGCAATAATGCAAGCTAAATGAGCTTTTCACTAATGCAAGTTTTGAAACCCTGGAATGCAAATTATCTAATGCAAAACCTAATGCAATGTTAATGCAAGCTAAATCTAGGATGTAAATGCACTCCAAATCAGAATAATGATTTTGTAAATGCAGGTTCACCAAAATGGAACCTCTGAAAATGTAGGCGTGATGATATGTATTCACACCCACCATTAAAGAGACTCCACTCAACGATAACCCTAGAGATCTCAATGCAAAGGAGATTGAAATCTTGCAATAGGGATGTCCTAGAGGCTTAATGATATGTAATGAGGGGTTCACCACCAATTTTAGACTTGGAAAAGATAATGCAATGTAAGATGTAAAACAAAACCCCAATTGAATGCAAATTAACACTAAATGACTTAAAAAGATAAACAAAATGCAATAGAAAGCTATGAAACTGGAAGTGTGCACTTGGGAGATCGAAGAAGGAAAGATGGAGGTCTGGATCACTAAAAAATCTACTGTTGATGTTGACTGGGACTCATTCACCAAGCTGGGCGAATCAATCCAGCTTCTAGGAAAATGTGCAAATATAGGTTTCAACCAAAAGGGTATCCAAATCTGTAAAAATATCTATTAGGATTGTATAGTGGGACTCATTCACCACTTGTGGTGAATCAATCCACTTCTACTATTTTTGAAAGTTTGGGACTTGATTTTGTTCTTCTCAGCTAGCTCTGCTTTTTTCAAGACTGGTTTCTGGATCCGAAACTACAAAATGCCACAGGTGTAGGTCTTCTCCAAGCTTCTCCAAGGCTTGATGATGACTTTGACAACTTTAGGGATTTGACAAATTTTCTCCAACTTTGCTTCTTGACAAATCTGCAACCCATCCTTGCAAATCACACACAAGAAAAGGGAAAAATGTTGTGGGGTTAGAGAATAGGGGTTTTCCTTGGTCAAACCCCTTGTTGGTAATTAAACCTTAAAATTAAAACAAATATGAATGTAGAATGATGAATGAACAAATAACAATGTTGTAACTCACCGAACCCTAGCAATAAGGTGTTGCAAACATATAAGGAATGGCTCGAATGGATGTTGACTTGGAATCTTACTTGATGTTGATAGACCTTTGAATGAAACACTTGCTTGAATCACAAACCCTGCATCACAATTGATAGCTCTAAAACAACATGATGCCAATAATCTTTGACATGATGATTGACACTTGAATAATGCTCTAGAATGCTTGATAATATACCCTTGAAATGCCTTGAATGCTCTTGTGAATGCTCAAATTCTCTTGTGAACTCTCTTGAATGCTAGGTGTGATATTAGGATTGCTAAGGTGAGAATATGAGAGAAATAACCTTGTATTTATACTCAATTATGCAAGAATTCCCAAAATTATAACACAACAAGCTAACATCAGATCTAGGAGAATAAAATCCCGCTAGAAATTTGAGTTAAATTTGAATTTTGGTCACACGGGACTCATTCGCCCAAGGTGGCGAATGAGTCCACCCAGGCCTAATGTATGAGACAAAAAATGAAAAGTACTTAGAAATGTGTGAAACTTGCATTGGGGCCAAAAAGACCTAGGTGGGACTCATTCACCCAAGGTGGTGAATGAGTCCTAGACACTAAATTTGGGCCACACAAACCAGGAACACCTAAATTATGATTGGTGTGAGGATTATTCTCAAAAAGATGCAATAAATGAGGCTTGTTGATGCAAAATAGGGCCAATTAAAGCATAAAAAAGCCATATTATTAATGAAAATCCCAGAGAAATGTGAAAGTTTGTTACGACACTTTACAATAGTCCAAATAAAGCAAGATAAAGTTGATTGTGATTATTATGCTTAAAGCTATTTGATAAAACCCTATAAAAGTGTGAAAGTGTGTTATAACACTTCACAACACTTTTGCAAGACACCATTAAAATTCATTAGTTCACAAGGGCCCAAGACCTAATGTGAATGTGTTATCAACATTACAACATCAAATCAAGGCAACATTAAGCCAAAATCACAAGGAGGGCCCGAACAAGTCAAAAAAAGTAGAAGGGTTACTTTTTTGGTGACTCCACAAAGTTATGTGAAGGTTCAAAGTTTACTTTGGATCATCTAAAGGTTTAGATATTGAAAGATTGACTAAGTGTTCAAATTCATACATGGAATACAAGAGCAAGGCTTAATGGCCATGAGGGGTTTTAGATATTCTGAATTTGAATGAATTTTTGTGCCCATTCAAATGGGTGATTGTATTGATGGATTTCTATTCTTTCATTTTTTATTCTAGGCTTTGTAATAAATAAGTGTTGAAAGTGGGTCCCACTTTTAAAGAATAAAGTGGACTCTGGATATTTTCAATAATTTTATCGGTAGTTTAGATGTAGTTAGAAATACATGTAGAACAAATGTAGCTTCATGCATATGTTTCCTAGTTTAGTTATTAGTTAGAGAACTACATTTAGCAATTAAATTTCATTGAATGTATTTTTGTAGTAGTTAGTTTTAGGTTTAGCAAACAATCTAGGTCATTTTATTTATAAAAGCAACTCTTGAGTATTGTAAAGGGGTTGCCTCTTCAATACTAATTTTTGGTATTGAGTGAGTACTTAGTTTATTTTCACAGTAGTTTGAGAAATAAATCTTGAAGGAAGAAATCAAGCCTTCATGTAGAAGATCTTGTTGAAGTAATAAAGACCCACCTTCATTCATTTTTCTCTATTATTTGATTAGTAAAGTGCTATATTTTATTCTTTTTGTTTGTAAATTTATGAATATTTAAGAACAAATGCATGTTAAATATTCTACTACTTGATGATTAATTAAAAATGATTATTGAATCTATGTGTGTAATATAGTGGTTCAATGAAATTTGATTATAATTAATTTTAAATTTCATAGAATATCACATCTTCTTTTATTGAAATTGAAAGTATGCTGATTTTTTTAAAGGTGGATAAGAAAAAATTTCTATAGATATCACCATATAAATGTTGAAATTATTAAAATAAAACCATTATGTATTTTAAATTTATTTTCCCCTTGTTACCCTAATCTTTTTCTTTTTCTTTCAAAATTTCATAGAGTGGGAAATGTTATTAAACAAAAAAAAAAGATATTTATTTCTAGTTACATTAATGAACCATAGTCCCCTTGAAAATAAACTATCCTCATCAAGCACTATGTAACCAACATGTTGTGACCCAACTATAGAGACCTTGGAGACCACAAATCCTAGATTTGTTGTCTTTTCAAAAGAGGTAGTATAGGAGTATTCTACTTGTATTATATTATGTTTATAGGACCATCAACATGTGTCACCAATAGTTACATCCCCTCCGAGTACCTCACACCAAATAAATATAGGATATATGACCCTCTTCATTGGTTTTCATCCTTAAGAAATAAAAAATTTGTATGAGTGGCAAGATTGGTTTTACCATGCATAGAAATTGTCTAGCTAGAATAATTGAATATTGATTATAAATAGTTCCTAACTATTTTAATGGTGTTCACCAAATAATGGATAAAAATATATTTTGTTTCCACTTAGATATAGTTTTTGATTGATTGAAAATGCTTATTTGACATCGTACAAACTAAATTTATAAATCATTCAAGAAATTTGTATCTTTTTCTTATAACTCCCTTCTATAAGAAGGATGACAAATCCTTAAATGATAAAATATAAATACTTGTAAAAAATTAAAATTACAGACCCCAATCTTTTCAAGTTCACATTTTGATGGCTTTAAATGTAATACTTGAATAGATGTTGTAGCTATCATTATTGGAATAAAAAGAAAATTATGATGTTACTAGAAGCAAAACCTTTTGACAAATGTTTGAATGCACCTTTTAATCAAACATTGATGCATGAGGTATGTTGTGATGGAAATATTTTGGGCAATCAAACATCTTCAAAAAAGTCCTTTTTTGGAGCTATTGACATTATTTTTTCTCTCTCCTACCTTCTATTTGTTCAAAATACTAAGTAAAATGATTTCACATTACATTTCTCATGAGTTCATTAATTTGTAGCTACAAGTTTGGATGTGACTATGAGGAATGACAAAGGATATCGACATTGATGATATCATAGAGATTAGAGAGTCGAAAGAGGAATGCATGGGAGATCTTCAGTCAATTGGTTAGAGTTGTGGAAGGTCAAATCTAAATGCATGCTATATACAAACACCTTTTGTAGAAGGTGCATGTTATACAATCATTTTTGTACTAATGTATTGATTTAATTAAAGTGATTTCATTCTTTCTTTGTGTAGAAGTAGTTTCTAGCTTGGTGATTTGGAATGAATAATATCCTAGTTTTATTTCATTATGGAATCAAAGAAAATTTGATTTAGGCCTAAATGTGTGTGAATATTATTTGGGAAATTTTTCAAGTGATAAACATTCCTATGTGGTTCTAGCTTTAATCTAATCAAAAAATTCCTATGTGGTTAGAATGGAATTGAAATGGATGTGGGAAAAATTACAATGATAAAACCAACTTCAAGCTTTCATCTATAACTCTTATTAACAAATAGCTCAGACAAAAACTAGTTATTTTGGCTACACTTTCCTTCAATTATATTTGGGACTTGCTGATGGCCTCCATTTAATACATAGAGAACCATTAGACCTCCATGTTATGAATCAAACTCTATAAATTTTGATGGACTAATTAAACCTTGGAAATACTTTTATTATGTATTAAATTTTAGGATGTGTTAACTGAGTGATAGGAATGAACCTAATAATTAACCCATGGATATCATATATAAATCTTAATTGAGATTTTGATATTACTTAAATGTGTTGAATGTTGTGTTTAGCACAATTTATTAACTTAAAATTCAATCATGAATGTTATTTCCTAAAGCAAGAATAATCACAGGAGCAAGAATAATCCTAGAGTAGATGGAGGATACATTGTTCCATGAGATAGTAGAGGAGATGGATACATTAGAATAGTGATCACAATGACATCTCATATATTTTTGATTAAGGGTGTGAGTTCTTATATACAAGGAGCTGGTAGTTTTTCTATGAAGGAGTAACCAAGTTAAAAATTTGGGCTAACTAAGAAGGCTTGAAATAAAAGGCACCAAGGCTATTGACAATATGCGAAGAACAAATAATTTTGAAGTAAATTAGAGTGACAAGGATGCCACACAAAGATAAATTGTAATACCTCATAAAGTACACAAATAATTGTCCAAAAAAATCTAAACTAAAACCTATCAATTACATGTAAGAAAAAAAGTCAAGTCTTAATTGAAAAAAAATATCCAAGAGAAGTGATTGGACAAAAACAAGGAATAAATAGAAAATAACATAATGTAATTAAAATAATATAAGACATCAAAATTTAGCTAAAACTTAAGAGGTCTGAAAGAAAGTTGTAAAACTTATTACCTTTATTGTCAAATGCATTCAATCCTAGACATCCAATCCTCTTCAAAATGTTTTCTATCACTTGTTTCTACTTTTTTTATGTTTCTAATTGTCTTTATAGGTACCTTTAACAATGGGCTCCAACAATATTGATAAATGTTTTTTTTAACCATAAATGTATTCATCAATTATAATAAATACATTAATAGAAAATGAAAAAAATCTAATGTATGATTTTACCTATCAAAACCATAGCAAATTTATTGGCTAGTAAATCAAAAGGATGTCTAAAAAGATATTTTTCATGGCGACTCATCTACAACTACATCAATCCATTCATAATAAACAAAAAGTAGATCTAAAAATATGAGAGTTTTAGATCTCCTAAATTCTTAAACTGGAGACAAGATGTTTGTAATCTAACAAAAATATTGACAACTGCTGAAAAAAAATCTATTCAACTTCTTGATGTGAGAAAGATTTTATTTTGAACAAATGCCCATAATATATAGTCTATTGACTAATAAAATAAAATATTAAGAATATATTTTTATTTCTTATATTTAATAAATATTAACTTTCTTAAAATATATTTTTCTATTTTATTTAAGATAATTTTAATATATCAATTAATAAAATGTAATCAATTTATATAAGTTATATTAATAAAAAAAATACATTAAAATTTTGTTGATTATTCAAATAATTGTTGTAGGGAACAATGCATATACGTTCGAATCTCTTTGGAATCTGATGGAATAAATCTACACCTTACATTGTCAATGTTATTTGAGCTCTTATTTTACATGTTCAATCAATCTTGAACTCCAATAAAGATAATTTTATTTTATTTTATTTTTCTCACCAAGGACGCATTTATTTTTTAATTGTAAAATACATATGTTAGCGATAATAGATTTCCACAATACATGAAGATTTTTATTGAGTGTTTCTGGATTAGATTATCTTTGTATTTTTGTATCAACATTTAGGATCACACTAGAGTGATCCATCATCCGGATATCAAAGAACATAAGGAGTGATGCTCTTTGATATCCCGATGAAGGATCAGAGAGTATGATCCGAAACGTTGATACAAAAATACAAACACAATTGATTCAAAAAACACTCAGCAATATATATATATATATAATTATTATTAAAAAAAAGAACGTGGAAAAACTGAGGTGGTCTGAACAGACATTTTTGAGTTGCAAGATCAAACATAAAATTCTTGAAATGAAGATTTTGTCAGCCATGCCGAGAAAACCATATTCAAAGGATATATTATTTTTTTCAATAATATGTTACAAATGGTGACCAGTTAACAATATAATAATTCATTTACATCCTTGTTCCTATTTTAAGGAATTTAGGAACCTGTTTTTTTCAGGCCACAATTTTGAAACAAATATCGAGCCATTCTTCCAGGCTTACTTCTCTAGTTCTACATACATATATCTCCAATTTATTCTATTATTTAAAATGGAGATTCGACGTGACTTGCAAGTTTTTCAAAAGAGTGTTTACGTGCAGAGGCCAAAATGGTCTTGTCTGCTACAACGAAATAAGCTGCTCCACTGACTGCATCCATATAAACGAACACATATTATTCAGGTGAACTCAAACTCCATCCCCACTAAAACATCAAAAAGGAAAGAGAGTAATATATACCTAAAGAGATGATATGTGCCTGAGCAGCATAATTGAGATTCGCCCTTGCCCAAGGAATAGCTCGCGCTCCCATCAACTGTTTTTTTTTTAATTAATATCAATTACAGTGCATATAATGAGTACGAAACACTAAAATTTAGGACAAGGCATGAACAAGAGTAGAAGTCATTACTGACCACGGGGATGGCAGATGCGATACATGCAATTGCGGCTGCCTTTGTTCCTGCTTTCACTCCATCTGTATCCAAATATATATGCAATCTAGTCTATAAGTTAATGTCAGGCCTCACCTTCCTTTCGAAACAGAAACTTTAACACACCATAAATATAAGAAAACTAATCTGTAAAGCTAATTAAGTGGAATTCGGGAAGATAAAAATGGGTGCTGCAATTACCGTGTGAGTATCGCTTTGCTCTGTGCTGAGCAATGGTGTTAGTGTTGGGAGGAGAAGGCATGGAAGCCATGCTCATGTCCTGCCTCCTCACCGCCCACCACTCCCGTGCATCCATTGCAATACCCATTATTCAAAACGAGGATATTATGCTTGACATTCTCTTATCTTCTACTGAATTTACGCACACAGCTTGAACACGCTCAGGTACAGAGATAATGAAGCAATGAGGAATAAGTAGGAGCTGTAGAAGTAGGTAAGTGGAAGAGGGGATTTTTGGATAAACCGGGGTGCGCCGCAGAATCTGAGCATACCATACATTCAATATTGTGGGTGCATCTGACTTCTTGTTGCCTACCTAGAAGCCTGTCCTAAAATTGCGCAAATATTTGTGTGAAGAATATTGTACGGGACGGTGTACATGCCCTCCGAGCTCTATGGAAAAGACTCTAAGCTCTCTGGATTGAATCTGCATCTTACACGTTTGGTAATTTGCAGAAATCGAAAACAGTCGCTTCCAAGGGAAAATCACTTAGTTTTTACTTATATAAAATGACGTTGAGGTAGGTATTGACGGCCTCCGCCTTCACTCAGGTAAGCTGTATTGTAGTCATCCCTGGTTTCGAGCAAGCATAATATAAATACTGTCGAACGCTTTACACTTCACCTGTGACGATTGGTTGTGGAGGAACACTTTGAAGGTGTTTTATTTATTGTAGCTTTATCAGTAGATCAAAGTCGGGGAGGGCACGTCAAGGCAATTGAAGTGAACATGTTAATTTTCTAAATTTAATGTAATGTTGACCTTTTTCTTTTTAATAAGCTGTTGTACCGATCAATGCAAATACACAAATGGCTTTCAGATATTGTTCTTAACAAATTGACAAACAAGTGTCAAATCCCATATTTATTGGGAAGACACGTGGCAACGTCTCATTCTTTCATATCAAAGGACATTTTATTTAGGAAAACAATTAAGTAAAGGATTTAATAAACTACACATAACATGGATTCAAATCAAAATTTGTTTATGGTTTCAGCTTCCTTACTCTTTGAACAAGCCTTAAGCTTTTCTTTAGAGATAAACGTTGTGGGTAAATTCTAATATGTAATCCATTTTGAAGTTTGGTTTTCATGTTCATTTTTTTAAAATAAGGTTCTAGAGTAGATGTATGGCTTTTCACTTTTCACGTGGCACTTTGAGATATTCTTAAAAATAAATTTTACAAGTAAATAAGCAAGTCTATCATCTCAAATTAGTGTTTTAAATCGTACGTGTGTCAAACTATGATTAGCTTTAACAGATCGACAATTATAATTTATAAATCATTTTGAACCCATTATCTTCTAAGTGCCCTCAAATGATTTAAAAAGGAAGAGAAAAATTTAAGTGATTTAAACCCAAAGTCTTTTTTAACTAGGTTAAACATATCTTTGGGTTATATATATATATATTAAGTATAAAGTGAATAGAAGATACATATCAAAAAGAGTAGCAAATCTGAATGTAGTTCTTATCACCAGTCCCCCTGTACATTAACAAAATATAACTCCCCTATTTACAAAAAAAGCTAAACCCATTTAATTACATTATAGTAACCCCCCCTATACTAGCCCATTACAAAATTAGTGAAGTGCTTTCATCAACAGATGATCAAAATGCCATCATAAACCTATAACAGAGTGTCAATATTGCATCAACTTATAATTTCAAATTGTATAAATACTAGCAATATATAGCATTAATAAACATTGCAAAATAAAAGGATATGAAGATGCCATAAGAAAAAAACTATTGATTCTTTGGAGGATCACTTCCATTATGTAGTGCCAACAGAGCTTCAACTGCATTCTATTCATCAGTGGATGGCTGCACACCCGAATACCTGCTACCTTCCTTCCTACTTTGACCACCTGCAATATCTTGCCCGAAAACATGAAGAGCCCTTAAAAAGACATCAACCCTTGGGTGGCCCTCCGACCACATATGCCCATATCAAGCCTCCATAATATCAATAGTAACCTGTCTATTATCAAGGTAGTGCCAAAATTTATCCTTGGAAAGCTCCATAGTGATATATACCTGCATGACAACATTGTGGAATATGAGTCCTTTGTAAGACTCAGTGATCACCCTCCTTTTCTCTTGAAATTTATCCTCATTTATAGCCTTCTAGATGAACCAAAGAATAGAAGAAAATCATAACCAGAATAATGCAACAATCTTTCCCATTTCTGAATTTTAAAAAAGAATCTTCTCATGAAGTGGTTGTCTATTATTGTCCCAAATATTTTGATTATCACAAAACATTTCCCAAATTTCCTTAGCAAAAATGCAATAAAAAAAATCCGTTTAATCATTTTAGGAGTTCTACATAGACTACATATATCAATGTCATTATTTAGTTGGTTCTGAATGGTAATCTCTACAAGATAAGTAACCATCTAAAACAAGCAATCTTTGCTTCTAATTGTTTAGACCAGTTAATCTAAAAAAATGGATTGCCAATACTATTTATTCTAATTGACTTTCCAAAGTTGATTTAAATGATCTGTCAGATCAACATGTTTTGTGAGCATATAATACATATCCTTAACTTTTTTTTCCATTATATTATTACCGTTTTTCCACTGAAATTCCATGTATTGAGTACTTTCATCATTGTATTTTATGGGAAATTATAGATTTTTACAGGCTTCTTTGAGAACTGATTAAGTTCTCCAATTAGTAGGAGAGATATTATATTCTGAGCATAGATCATTCTAACTTTTGAGTCTGTCATCTTTCAAAATATGTTTAAAGAATTGAATTCCTTTGCAGGCCTAACCCTTAGCAAAGAGCCCCTGAATTAAGGCCAAGGGTTTCCCATTATGTTCAAGATTCCACCAAATAGATCTATTGATCTGAATGGTCCTATTGCCCCCTGAGGTAAAATGGTAGTTAGTGAGCCGAGTCTTCATTATTTCCCAAGCTTCCAAATAGTCTTAGAAACATTAGAACCACTAGGTAATATGGTTTCCTTCCTACTAAGGATATCATTGAAAGGTAAGGACTTTCAGGCTTTAGCATGCTTAGGGGTAGCATTAGTAATATTCTGTCTAACCAACACCTTCCAGGGCTCATCACCTTCCAGAGCACCAAGGACCCATTTTGTAGGCAATGCAATACCCTGTATTCTAAGATCTTTTAATCCTAAACCTCCTTTAGTTTTCTCCACTGTACTCCACTCCCAACTCACCGAGTGCTTCTTCCTTTTGCCTTTACCATCAGACCAAAGAAAAACCCTTATCTATTTTTGAATTTCATTAATCTGATAAGAATTGAAAAACCACACTAAAGCAAAGTAGATACTGTACAAAGATAATATCTTTTGGCATATTTGAATTCTCTTAGCCAATGATAAAAACATTGCAACATTCTGTCCAGTAAATTTTGCCCAATTCAAGGCCTCCCAACTAGTGATCAAGTTTTCAAGGATGTATCTCCCTTTTATAAATCCAGCCTGAGTAGAGTTAATGATTGAAGGGAGAACAAGAGCCACTGTCAGCCAGAATATTGGCTAGAATTTTGTATGAGACATCAAGTAACGTTATGGGTCTCCAATTTTTTACCATCATTTTATCTCCTTCCTTGGGAATTAATTTGATCAACCCTTTATTAATTTGACTACCAAGAGTTCTCTTCTCAAATGCTTCCTTGTATACAAGGAGAAGATCTTCACTAACCCAGTCCAGAAAGGATTTATAGAATTCTGCAGGGAGGCCATCAGTTCGCGAAGATTTGTCATTTTTAAGAGAAAGGATAACCCTTCTGACTTCTTGCACAGTGACATCCTTTCCAAGTTCATCAACCATCTCCGTATTCACCTTTTTAGGAATAATATTTTCAATATACTACCTTGCCGCGAGATTGACTTTATTCTCCCCATCGAAGGAGAAGAGATTTTTATAAAAAAGGAAAAATTGAGTCCTTATTTGCCCAGGACTGGTTACAGTGGCATCATTGACAGTAAGCCAATCAATTTGTTCTCTGGCATGTTTCTCTTTTATGTATCTAAAAAAGTACTTGGTGCTTTTGTCCCCATTTTCAAATCAATTCATTTTTGCTCTAACCCTTAGATCTTTGACTTTGGCATTTTGTAGTTTCCTAAGGGAGCAATTGGCCAAATTCACCCTATTTGTGAGATCTTCATCTCTAGGGTTCAATTGTAGCTCTACCTCTGCTTGTAGGAGTCTGTCTTGAAGGAGTGACTCCTCCTTTCGGCAGTCCTTGGCTTTCATTTTTCCAATGGTCTGAGACAAGGTTTTCTAGCCTTTAGTATTTAGGTTCCATCTATCTATACATGAGAGAGATTTCGATACATCCATTTATTAATCTGTCTTAAACCAAAAAAATGGAATTTTTGCAATCAATGTCTTTGAGAAGAGTAGTGTTAAGAAAAAAACTACCATTGCCTTTGGCAGTCTTAAGGGAACCCTATTTAAGATAGAATTTAGCTCTTATCGGGTGATGATCAGAGAGAGAGAAAGGAGAAACTTCAACCTTGCACCCAAGACTCACTAGAAAAGACGAGAAAAAGGAACTATTAATATAGAATCTATCAAGTCTGCAGTAAATTCTTCGGCCACCCTGTTGGGAATTACACCATGTAAACCAGATGGTCTTAGAATCCTTCTTTCTCCCTTCAATGGAGTCATCTATCTTGAGTTTGGATCTCATCCTTTGCCAATAGAAAATTTCATTCCCCTTCCACCCAAGACCAGAACCTCCCCATTTATCTTCTTCCCTCTCAAAAAAATTGAAATCTCCACCAACGACCCACAAAATGTCCTACAATGTACTCATGCAATTCCAAAGGTGGATCCTCTCATTGTAATCATTAGGAGTATACACTGCACAAACACCAAAAAATGTCTTCTTTTTTTATTATTACCTAGATTTCCCAATTGCAAGGAGAGACCCCATAGCCATCAATGAATTGGACCCACTTGTTAGCCAACAAGATCACCACACCCCCTTTCCCTCTCTCATGTTTTGTTACAAATTGTGAAGCCTCTTTCCAAATGACTCTTAAGCTGGTATCTAAGGTAAAGCTAGTGGCCTTGACCTCTTGCAACAAAACAAATTCAATGTCCTTCTTTTGCATCAAAAATCTCCTTACAATATGTTTTCTGTCAGGGGATTCCAAACCCCTAACATTCCATGAGATGCAGTTTAGCTCCATTATGATTGTTCACTTGGGGTAGACCCTTTATCACTCTTAAAATTGTCAAAACATTTAGGTAGTCTAGTTTTAGACTCCATTCTCTTAGCATTGGGGGGGGAAGAATTCCACTCAACTTTTTCCTCTTGTCAATTTGATGTTGATTTACATCTTTATCTTGGAAGGGTTTACCTGACTCCAACCCCTTCTTTTTTTTTGTATGTCCGAGTTTTTTTAACAACCACCTCCATGGGATTATCCTCACCTTCAGAGGTATCCTTAGTAGAAAGTAAGCCATGTTCATTTGCGAATTCCATTCTTGATGGTGAAGCAAATCCGTCTAAACTAACCACTCCACTTAGGGGGTTAATAGGATCCATTCCCAATTTAGGAATCAGAATTTCATCAACCTTTTGATTTCCAACTACAAAGGAAATAGAGTTGAAAGATCTAGAATTATCCACTTCGCCCTTAACTCGATCTAGACTAGTAGCTTCTGGATGAAAGTTGGGGCGAGCATTAGGAATATCATCTTGAGTGAGGGGCTACAAAGAGGGAAACCACCCTTGTTTGGCATCACATTTGCATCATTCAGGGACTGGAGAGGCAATTCATCTCTAAATTCTAGGGCATCAGACTCTGTCTGGGATTCCACCAATTGATTTTCTTTAAAATATTTGGAGTTGAAGGTGTAAATTTCCTTACCCGGGTTGGGATTAACATCTTGAGTTTGTTTTGGTTGTCTTAACTTTATAAGTGCCAATTGTTGCACATTTAACTTTGGGGTATTTTGCACCTGATCAGAGATTTTTATGAGATCTATGTCAGTATCTTCTATTCTAGCCTTATGGGTTTCATCCTGGTCATTTATTATGCTACTATCTAATTCATTTATGAGGGAGGAGAAAATTTCCTCCACTCTTGAGGCACTATTATTGCTTTTATTTGTCTCTGCATTCTCCATTCGTGGAGGGTTATTCTTTCTATTAGTGTTAGCTTTAGAATTAACGAGGGAATATTTCTCATTGAGCTGTTACGGGGTAGGGTTACAACCCTTATTACCCATCCCATTATTCACATCTCTATCATTCCGCCCTTCAAAACCAGAGGGCTGCATTTTATTTTGACCACCTCCAGCTAGGGTGGTCTTATTATTGGTTCTATTTTTAATTAAAGGGAAATTCCTCCAGATATGGCCCTCATGTCTGCAAAGATAACATGCGTTCAACCCGCCCAATAATTCAATTTCACATATAATATTTCCAGACTTTAATTTAATCTCTAACACCTCTAGTAAGTCCAAACCCAACAATAATGACACCAAAACCTGAGCATCAAAATGGGGAAGTGGGGATTTGGTATCATCCACCTTTAAAATATAACCATAGGGTTCAAGCAGAAGTGGAACGAATTTCCACAGGCAGGGCGGAACCCGTTTTATAATTATCCATCGAGGTCTTGAGAGGGCCAACACTTCGTCTTCCATAGCCTCCGGGTTCCATGCATGAGCACGAACGATAACATTACCAACATTCTGAAATTGCTTAGAGGTTACCTCCATTTGGGATTTTTGATTATTGAAAAAAACAACAAATAACCCCTTCTGAATCATTCGACAGTAATAAAATTGCAGTCCTAATTTTCATTCCCAAACTTTATTAAACCATTCCTCCATGTATTTTCTAGCCAAAACCCTATTAGGGTCGACGACTGCAAAGAAAACTGTCATTTTAATCAATCTAGCATCTTCCTTTTCAATAGCCTCATCTAGGGTTTTGTTAG
Organism: Sequoiadendron giganteum; assembly: GCA_007115665.2. NCBI lineage: Eukaryota > Viridiplantae > Streptophyta > Pinopsida > Cupressales > Cupressaceae > Sequoiadendron > Sequoiadendron giganteum. The sequence goes on from CM021101.1 coordinate 606,816,050, forward strand.
GAACAAGAACAACTTTCAATGGAAAATCCGAGGTGTGCTTATCTTGCTCTTGCTCTCCATTGCACTGCTCACTAGCAATTATTCCAATGTCGAACTTGGCTCCTTGCGACAATTATTTTCTCTCTCCCGCAACCAAGTCCCAAAATGACTTAGAAACCTCCACATTTTCATTGGATTTGGAAGGGATATTAGAAGATCCATCAGGGGGCTTTGTATCCCCTGACATCATCAAACGAGAACCCACATACGGGCGGTTTGAGACACCACTGCTGACACGAGGCCGAGGTCACACCCACAAATAACGGTTACGACCAAGATAAACTAAGCGCCACAACCAGATACAACCGTACAACCAAGGAATGATGAGAGATTGTGGAGGAGGGCCAAGCCTCCTCCACGAAATGCAGAAGGACACACCACAAAAAACCCTCGCACGAGAGAACCCTAGTTGCAGAGCAAATTCATAAAATTCAAGTCAAGATCTTTAGATAGTTTTTTGAAACTTGGCTATGGTGAATTAAATAGATTTATGGATAAGAGGGGTACCATCCTTATGCCCTTAACCCAATGATTATATTGGAATATATGCAAAAAAATTATGGTTAGCATATGACTTAATGAGTTATATGATCATTTATATATTCTTATTGGGTAGTTAGGTTGGTTTGGGTGGCATCAAAGAAATAATTATATAATAAATATTATGTAGTGAGTAGTGGTTGATCATCACATTCTAAATGTATTTTTTGTTGAATTTTTTTGGAGGGTTTCCCCTCGAAGTGGCTTATCATTATTGAGTATTTAAACAAGCATTATTATTATTTTCCATGTATTTATTGATGCATTATTTTATTATGAAATTTATGTCATTACAAGTATTAATAGAGGAACACCATTACTTTAGATAAGAGCGTTTGAGCATATTCATATCCCATATTATCCTAGATTAGTCATGGTGCTAGAGGCAGGTAGACATTTGGTATTCATACGAGATATGATTCATATTGTGAGATGGAGAAAGAGGATAAAATTATTGGGATGACATCAATGCTTTGATTGATTTATATCCACCTACATCAAATGGTAACTATATAGGGGTCTTGCTAAATTCAATTTGTATATGGATTCCAACTTTGTCACATTATGATATCATGGTGGTTTTTTTGGAAACAAACCATTATGATGGAATATTTAAATTTTAAAGAGGGTCTTGAGGTGGGTGATCCCACAATAGTGGTTTACAATTTTTGGCCAAATTGGACATTAAAATTATTATTTTTAACTAAATCTTCACATTCAGGCACCTATAGTGGCTAAACCGTGAGGAATTTGAAGATGATGGAAACTAGAGTCTCGTCAAATTTTGTCTGTAGATTCTATTTTTTTTTTTTCAAAATTTTTGGAATCAGATTGCACTTCTTTTTCCATCTCCCACAAAAATTGGTTTTTTTCATAAAACAACATTTTTAAAAAGTGATGCACACCGTATAACACATAACTTTTTTTTCATGAAGGATAAAATACTTTTTTTTCATGAAGGATAAAATTCTAATTCTTTCGAATTTAGATTTTTAATTCTGATATCTAGTGCTTCTACTTGGTAAGATAGTTTTTTATTGAATATTTTTTCTTTAATCAAGTTTCGAAGTCAAACCAATTATAATTCAGACATAGTGCGACCGTATAACGCGTAAATTTTTTTGTATATATCGAAACTCAATTTTATTTATTTTTGGATCAAAGACTTCAATATCTGGTGCACTCATATTTTTCATTATTTTTTTTTTTAAATCTGCTATTTTTCCACATGTGTAGAACAAAGACCTTCATTTTTGATGAAAAACCTATGTTTAATAAAACTAAAAAAACAAATACATAATAAAACCAAAACATATTAAAATTATATTCGTTGGATAACTCATTCTAAGGAGTACCATAATCATTTTAAATGAATTCATTTGATCGCCCAAAAGGTAAATCAAAGGTGATTTTTTATTAGCATTTTGATAGGTGTAAAGGAGACTCGTTTATAGGCATGGTTTAAAAATAGTGAAGTTCTATCCAAGGGGGTTTGATCTAAGGTGGTTTGATCAAACCCTCTTCAATTGGAATCCTTAAAATAGAAATTTTTAAGGCTTAAATCAGTATATTTTCTAAAAACATATGATTTCAGGAAAAAATAGTTCCTCTCATAAATTGTAAACCACTATTGTGGCAACACCCAGATATTTTGATCTTATACAAGTGTTTCCCTCAACATCATTTTTGTATAGACAACATTAGAAATCCCCATTTAGAAAGGGGAATAAAGATTGACCACCCATTATGGATTAGGCCCCTCTAATGATGATGAGGTAGATGAGTTCATGGAGATGGAAGATGGTGATTCTCTAGTTTTTGCAATAATTCATCCAAAAGAGTTGGGAGATGCTTTTAAGGTAGATATGGTTAGATGATATTAGATGCAACCCCATTTTAATAGGTTCTTTCCAACAAGGAGTGGTGGAATGGGGACCCATGTACGATGTTGATGAGATTTTCATGTAGAAATGTGTTACTTCATTGTTTGAATATGTAGAAAACCTCAATTTTGTGACATTTTATATGTAAATGATGTGAGGGATAAGATCACTTTCATATGCCCCCCCATAGAGAAACTAACTCATGGCCTCCTAATGATACCAATAGATGGGATTATTTGAGACCATACACATGCTAGATTCTTGCCTCTCTTTTGATCTAGTGAGTTAGGAATGTGAGACATATATGGGTGCATAATTCGATAACACTACTCTTTATTTGGAAAGGTGTGTTGCACACATTGCATAATGAGATCAATAATGCTAAAACTGTAAAAAATAATAATTTATTATGGTGTGCCTAGGGAATCAAGGGATGCATGCACAAAATCACAAATACAATGTATTAGGCTATGAATTTTAAGAAATAACCACATTTGATCAAAATAGTGTAGGCCCAAAGAAGGTTTTATTGAAGGTAAATTAGGCTTCATATGATATTTGAGATCAAGGCTTAAGGAATTATAGGATTGATCTAGTTTGAAATCCCCTCTCCATACTATTGCAATCCACAATTCTAAGTGTGAATAAGAAGCTATGCAATGTAAAAAAAACCCATAAATCACAACTCACCCATTTCTAGAAAATCTCTCAAATATGAAACCCCGTGCATTGCATTTGAGAGTGAAATATATCTGCAAAATCTATCAAACATATTGTATATTTATCCTATACAAATTAAAAGTATTGTGAAAATATATATTTTGAGATTAGGAAACCTATAAATAGTCGATATTATGACAATATTGATGTGGTGTTAGTACAAATCTTTTATTTTTGTCAAGAGTATAGCACATTTTTCTTTGGAATAAATCTATTATAATGTTTTTCTAGTTAACTATATATGAAAAATTTTGATCTTGAGAAATAAAGGGTGGCATGGGTAGTGTGTAATTTGAGATTTCCAAGGGCAAGGGATCAAAGCATATCCTCCAGATAGATCAAAAATTCATTCTCTCCATTTTCCATTTTGAAATTAGGGTCTCTAAATGTGGAACACATATGTAACTTGTAATATACAATGCATGGATTTTAATAATAATAATCAACAAAAAACTAAATGTGACATTTGTAATAAAGATGCACATTCTTTGAACAAAAGAGCAATTTGGATCTACACTTATGACCACCACTTTCCTAAGAATTGGTTTGATATCAATAATTTCTAATACATACAAATTGTGTATATCTTTAAAATACATATATGTCAAGACAACAATGAAGTAGAACTTAACATATTATGGGTCATGAACATTTCATCTTATTACAAAAGAAGATTGCATTTCTACTATCACAAAATCATAGTAGTATCGAGTTCAAACATATGATGCAACATAGCATAACACTAAAAATACTTTGGGAAATTCAAATATATGCCTAACCATACCTATGCCTCGAGTAGGAAGGACTTTGCTTGTCATTCTTTGACATCAATTAATGAAGCTTTATACCATGAAACTTGTTGCTAATTGAAGTGCAATCAAATGATTCATATTGTGTGAACTTGAATCTAATTGATGACCCTTGGACAATAAACTCAAAGTGATCAAATTTTGTATGTACTAACAATCCAAAACAACCACATGTCTATGTAAAGATACATTGAGTGTAGATCATCATTTACTTAATAACTGAACAATTGAACTTAAATATCTCTTCAATGTATCCATCGCACCACATAAAAATTAAAACTTTAAATGAAAAACAACTCAAAATTTTATTTATTTTTTTACAATTTTAAAAATCATAAAAAAATCTCTATGTTATTTTTGCACCTATTCATTTGAAAGAAAAGTTCACTTTATGCTTTTTCCTTTTAAAACGTCTATTAATATCCTATGACACTTGACTTGGCAACCTTGATTATCGACTTTGGTGCGTGGAATGATTAAATTTGGGGAACTTAACATAAAATCCAGTTTTAACAATGAACTTATTTGCCAAGCATGCTTAGAAAACCATATTTATTCTAATATTTTTCATTCCATCTCACAAATGGTGAAAAGTTAACTTGGTAATGTTTCTATTACAAATCTAAAACAGCATCCAGCCATTCTTCCGGGCCCACTTCTCTATTTCTGCATAGATATATCCCCAATTTGTCCTATTATTTACAGGGGGGATTCGACGTGACTTGCAAGTTTTTCAAAAGAGTTTTTTCGTGCAGAGGCCAAAATGGTCTTGTCTGCTACAACAAAATATGCTGCTCCACTGACTGCATTCATATAAACACATATTATTTAGGCCGACTCAAAATCCATCCCCAATGACAAGAAAAGGAAACAGAATAGTATATAATACCTAAAGAGATGATATGTGCCTGAGCTACATAGTTGAGATTTGCCCTTGCCCAAGGAATGGCCCGTGCTCCCATCAACTGATATCATAAACTCATATCAATTACATTGCATGCTAATGAGTAGGAAACACTAATCAAGGCATGAACAAGAATAGAAGTCATTACTGACCACGGGAATTGCGGATGCGATACAAGCAATTGCGGCTGCCTTTGCTCCTGCTTTCACTCCATCTGCATTCAAATATATATGCAATCTAGTTTATTATTTAACATCAGGCCTTACCCTACTTTCCAAACAGAAACTCTTAACACACAACAGACATAAGACGACTGATCTGAACAGGTAATGAGTGGAATTGGGAAAGATAAAAATGTGTGCTGTGATTACCGTGTGAGTATTGCTTTGCTCTGTGTTGAGCAATGGCGTTGGGAGTGTTACTGTTGAGAGAAGAAGGCATGCCAGTCATGGTCATGTCCTGCCTCCTCATTTCCCACCATTCCCGTGCATCCATTGCAATACCCATGATTCAAAATGAGGATATTATGCTTGATATTCTCTAAGGTTCTATTGAATTTACTATGCACACAGCTTAAACACGCTGAGGTGCAGAGATAATGAAGCAATAAGGTATAAGTAGGAGCAGGTCGCAGGAGTAGGTAAGTGGAAGATGGGATTTTTTGATAAACCGGGGTGCGCCGCAGAAACTAGGCCTCCCATACATTCAGTATTGTGGGTGCATCTGATTTGTTGTCGCCTACCCAGAGCCTGTCTTAAAATTGCGCAAATTTTGTGTCGGTTGTGTTGTACGGGACGGTATACATGCACTCCGAGCTCTATGGAACGCACTCCAAGCACTGGATTGAATCTGCACTTTACACGTTTAGAAATCGAGTCCGTGCTAGTAATACAGTCTCTTACAGGGAAAACCGCCCACTATTTGCTTCTTTTTGGAAACCGGCGTCCACCTTTCCCCAGGTAAGGTGTATTATATTCATCCCTAGTTTTCGTGTAAGCATCATATTTACTGTCAAACACTTTACATTTCCCTTTCTAGGATTGGTTGTTGAGGAACACTGTGCACGGATTTATATTTATTATATATTTATATGACTTCACAATGCTTCCCACTTATCAATCAGGGTTTTTCTTTATTTTGGCTTTTTAAAATTGATCAAAGTTGGGCAGGACATGTGAAGGCAATTGAGCACAGTACGTTATTTGTCTAATGACTTTTTTCCTTTTCTTTTTAATTTCAGTTTAAGAGGTTATATTAATGTTTTGCGGGTTATAGTATTAGTTTATTTTTATTGACACGATCATCAACTAACTTGATTTTAATTAGTGCTCTAGAAATCGCTTTTTTTCCTTCTGATTTTGTTATCAAGGTTTTAGTTGGTTGTCCAATTTATAAATGTCATGTAGTGACCTTCCTGATGACGTTTCTATTTTAGTTGTTTTGAGTTGTTGATAGTCGTTAGATTATTTTTGAGACTATGTTACTAGATGCATTATGTCATTGATTACTTGATCAGTTGTGAAACTCAGTTGATGATACACTTTACTTTATGTTGCTTCGTTTATTTTCATGATGACATATGATGTCTTGGTATATTTATGATGGTACTATGATATGATTGATTTTAGATGTTATGTCTTACGTCAGTTCGGTGAAGGAGACGGTTTAGCAGTACTCATTCGTGAGTGCCCTGCTACGTTGCAATTCTTCTTCATAGTGTGTCTTCATATATATATACATGCTGTTTCATTTGACCGTACAGTGTGATGCAATTTTCGGGTACATGCATCGACTCCACCTACTTGTTAGGTCCGAGTGTGCCATGGCCCAATGGAATCATTGAAAGGAGATAGACTTGTCCTCTGCCATGAACCATCGTTCTGAAAATAACAAGTATCTTTTGTCACCCTTATGTTATATTGTCGTTTGTTTGTAATACTGTTCGTTATTGTCACGTCATGTTGTATTTGTCATGTTTTCGTAATGTTATGGTTAGATTAATTTAATGGTTTAATATAATGGTAATGTTGATTAATGATTAATTGCAATGTTTAAATTGGAAAAGTTATTTTTAGATTATTAAGGAATTAAAAGTGAAATATTAAAATATATTATTTGCAAACGGTTAATAATTTGTAATTGAATTATTTGTGCAAGTTTGATGTTTTCGAAAATTAAAACATTCAGTTGTGTTTCTTAATTTCAAAATATCTTTCTTGATGATTGTGTTTGAAAAGTTAACTGATGGTTGATATGCATGCAAGACGAAGAGTTAAATGATTGTTTGCATTGTAAATTGAGAAAATGGATAAACATAGGAAAATCAATCATTATGGATGACAATTGATTTTCGAAAAGGAAAAATATTGCTTTCACAAGAAAAATATTGCCTCTGTATTTTTGGGAATTTTGTTGAAAATACGGAAAATTGTAATCAAAAGAAATTGTTCAAGTTAATTGTGATATCATGGTTGGAATCATGTGTTTGATTTCGTTGCTTGTTGCAGATCAAAGCAGGAAACCAGGTTCTTTTCTGAAATTATATTTAAGTTCTTGGATGTGAAACTTTAAATGTTATGGCGGAACTGGTTTCTTGTTCCTTTTGTTGAATTGCTTGTTTGAACTTGCACAAGAAAGAGCACGAAAACGTAAATGCATAGATTATTTTTATATCTTGGAGAAATAAATGAAATCAGGAAAAGAAATCTAGTGAACCTAGCTTAGAGTACTCACATCTACTGCAGTTTGTTAGCGTTTCTTAAGTAATGAATCTATCTTTTGTATGGATTGGCTACATTTTGATCTTGAGCAGTTTGTAGAGAATTTGCTTATCTTATTAAGAAGGTTGCCTGATTAAATCTATTCATGATCTCCTTATCTAAACATCTTTCAACCTGGTTCGATTAATATAAAACTTTCTCTAGATTAATAAAGGTTTTTATGGATGCACCTCCATTATTCCAATTCTTGTTTGGGTTGTGTGGCTTTATAAGAATTCTTTTTGTTTTAATCTTGTTGGTGCATGTCGTTATGGATTGCTTGTCATGGTGTAAATTAAGAGTCGGTGCCATTTCTTTTAGATTGTAGGATGATGGTTTTCACCAGCTGGTGCCTCTGGCATGAATGAATTCCGGTAGTAGAGTGAAACGTTATAAGTATGATGTCTTCCACCTATTTTTAGCAATCAATTTTTGCATGTTCGAATCTCATGAATGTCGCATGGAACTTATCCTCTGCTCTTATTTTAATCTTTTGTTGTAAAGATCGTTTTGTCTAACTTCCTTCTGTGTTTTGCGTAAAGCATGGTTGGGTGTCGGTGAAGTTTGGTTGTCCTCGAGTCCGCTAAGCTTGTATGGTCATTTTGACTTGTAGCCAGAATTCTTATTTATTATTTCTCTTTTTACTCAAGCTTCAGTGAAATCGACGTATTAGTGTATTCCTTGTCTTTTCTGTGTTTTGGAACGCCTGGTATGTGTGCTTCTTCCACATGCAACTGCTTACACTTATGATTAAGTCGATATTTACCTTAAACTCTTAGCGGCTGGTCATATTCTTGTCTCTATGGATTCACACGTTTGAGTGCCGGAATAATTCTTTCTCTATGTCAAAATTTTGTACTATTGTATGCATGGTCGACAACGATTTAAGGAGTTGTATTTTCTGAGTTGTGTGTAATGTATGCATGTAGTTCACATGCAATATTTGTTTGACCGACTTAACCTACTAGGTGGTGCGATGTGAAGTAGTCTCAATTCACTATCCGCGTGGAATTTATCTTTCACTTAGTTCAAGTATAGAAGGGTGTGAATTGTTACCTTATTTTGTTCATCTACCATACGGCTGAGTATCATGTATATGTTTGTCTTAATCTAATTCCGCTATCGCACTTTGCATCCGGGGCAATTAAATGATTCCTGCAAATGATGTTGTCCCTATTGGGATATCCTTCTCTTTAACCGGATTGTGAGCGGTGGTGGTTCTTACTCTGTGCGTAGTGTTAGGTGTACACAAAATTTATGTTAGTCTCTTGTTTGCATGCTTTATCGCCATCTTTTGTCGTTATGTTCAACATTTGATTTACATGCTCACTATTGGCATGCATGTATGGCACTTGTGTGTGGTCTCACCTTTCACCGCGGATCTCATCCTCATCTTATTTAGGTCGGTTGTTTGGGCATTCTTTGTACTACTCTATCATTTGCATGTGTGCAATTGCATGTTCAAATGAACATTGACTTGATCTTTAGTGGAGCATGTTGTGAGTTAGTTTATTTAATTTGTAGGTCTTTGGAATTTAATCAACTCTTTGTTCGTTCATAGGGAATGCTATTTGTAGTTGCCACGTAACTCTAGTTCATGAGTCAATATTTAGCAAGTCTTATTGTTTGAGTCATGGTTTTAAATTACAAATCGATGTCTTGTATTTTGATAGGTTGACATTTGAAGAATTTATATATTGGAAAGCTAAGAAATTATAGTTTCATTTTATTTGTATTAAACCTTTATATCTCTTTATAGGGGAATAGGAAGTTAATCTGTGAGTGATAATCTTGTCTTTGTCATTTAAAGACTAATTCACTGATAAGGTAAGTACGTGTAGTGTGAATCTTAAACAAGTATTATATTTTACATTTCTTCTTTAATTTATGAAATAGTATATTAATTTAAATATAAATGCATTGATTTATAAAATAGTTTATTAATCTAAATACAAATGCAATGTTAAGATTAGATTGATGAATTTTCTTAATTAATGCAATGAACGTATATGTTTGATTACTAAGGTATGAATTCTTAATATCATCATATGTTTGGATGTGAATTAAAATACCATCTTATATGGAATAATTTATTAACCTCTCGTTCAACGAGCTTAATGTGTTAAGATATACTTGTATGATTGTGAATCTTGGATGGATCTTGTGAACTATATTTAGACGTTATTTCTTGTTTAGTGTCCATTCTTGTGTCATGAATTGAAACATGGTGTTTAGTTTATTATCTTCTAGAGGCTTAAGATGTTAGTGTTATTTTAAAATCGTGGATAGAGAATTGTGGTTGATCTTTGTATTATATCATCGTGTTAACGTGATCCATGTATGTAAATGTTTATGTAATATTAGTTTGTGATATTTTGAATTCCTTAGCATGGAAATTTGATAGTTCATAAAAGACTTGCCATGCATGTTTAATGGTGTTATTGAGTTATATTTTTGTTATAGTATGGTCCTGATGACTTTGGGTCTATGTGTAAAGAAGTTTTCTCTTACATGCATGTTGAATTTATAGTCTTGTCATTTTGAGAAGTTGTACCATAGGAGGAGTGGCTTCCGTTAGGGGCCGAATTCAGAAGTGGTTGCAGGGGTAACCTCTTGGAAGTGTGTTAACCAAGTGATAACTAAAATAAGCTTTGAGGGGTTTCAGGTAGCATCTCATATTAATTCAAATAAGTTAGCCTCACTCAAGACTCAAGTGCTCATTTGGGCTTGGGATGAGTGGGAAGGCCTGGAATGGCGAAGATCAACTGTCTTGTCCCTTCGAAAGGTATGTTGATCTTGCATGAGTGAGAGTGAGGGTCAGGGATCGGTTGAGGTTGCCAGGGTTTAACCAAGTAAGGGGGATGGTAACCTATGAAGATCCCATTGGGTAACCCATGTCGAGCTTATGTGATGACACTCTTGTACTTGTACACATGTTAGTTCTTTTGTGTTGAGTCACTTGTGATTATGAGTCGCCTTTGGGAGTATGACAGTTGTCTTGTCATTGTGATGTCATGTATGTCGACCATGTGTTGCATGATATTTTTCTTGATGTCTGTTTTGACTTGAGGACCTGTTCTATCTCCTAGCACGGGGGATGGGCTTTCGAGTTGCACACGGTTGGGAGGAACGTGCCATTTCTTCCATTGGGTCCCCTGTAGGTGATATTGTTTGAGACATGTTTGTTCTTGACAGGATCCTGGATACACATCGTTCATGGAGTTGTTTGTCGGACGAGCTCATGGACTTGGTCGTCATCTATTCTTGATCTTATTCTGTATTGTACACACTCATGATGTTACATGAGGTTTCATTGCATTGTTACTTGTAATGTATCAAGATTTGTCACAATATCGCTTGTTGTAAATGAACTTGTAATGTAACTCTTGATGTAATGTATCTAGACATGACTATTCACATGGGTTGATTTGATATATATAGTTCTTGATGTGTTGTGTTTATTGTTTTACTTTAGTAGTGTAGTTGTGGAATCCGAGAATTTTTATGTTAAGTTATTGATAACATGTTATTATTAAATGTTTAAAAAAAAAATTGTATGGTTGTTTAGCATTAGTGATGTGTCGTTCCCTGGGTTCCACGGCAGGGCGTTACAACTTGTTTTTAGAGCAAAGGTTCTAACACTGGGTACTCTGGTTCTTGTGAGCCCACTAGGTTGTCCTAGATGTTAGATTCTTTTGTGTGTGTGAGTTTTTCTTAGTTTCTTGTGTCTGTAAACTGAGACTCTTTTCTAGGGTGGTGTGTGTAGGATGCTTAGAGGTCATGGTCAAGATAGAAGTCATGGTAGAGGTCTGGGAGGTGGTCGCCGAGATAATCGTCGAAATACTTATTTTTTGCATCCCCATGAGAATGATCGTGAGGAGCACTAGGGTCCTTAGTTATGTTCTTTGCTTGAGGATATTCTTTCTCGATTAGGCCCTAGACAAGAGGGTGGTCGACAGGTGTTTAGGGAAAGAGAAAGATTCCCTAGAAGGAGAAATATTTCAGCTTTAGCGGGACTTATGATGGGCCTTTTGAGGGAACGTTCTCCACTCACCAATAATTCTAGTAGAGGTTTGGAGTTTGAGAATTGGATGATTGGTGTTCATTTTGGTAGGGTGTCTCTAACAGGCTTCGGGTTCCAGGGTGATCGTCTTTCATCTAGAAGGATTTAGAGTTGCTTGCGAGCCTAGCTCCATCGTCCTAGCCAGTCAACTTAGAGCACATGAGTTGCAACAGGAAGAGGTACTGGTTGTATTTCTTGCGGCTGACAGGGCCACATATCTAGACAATGTCCTCAAAGGAACACACCTGAATTCAATTAGAGGTCGGCGGCCACGAAGCCAACAAGGAATGATGCAGGAAGGTCCCATAGGGCGAGTGCAATGGTTGATCATCATCGGGTAGAGCATCAGGGCACATATGTGGAGATTATTGGTAGTGGTCAGGCAGCTGATTCAGAAGCCTGTGGAAATCCTGCAGTACAAGAGACTGAGGAAGTGACTTTAGAGTTGTTTTCTCTGCAGTAACACTTGTTATAATAAGTAGTGTGCTTTGAGACTTTGTGGTGGTTGCTTCACCATGTTGGTTTGTATGGATTTTGTACTATGCTTGGTTGTAGGCTTCCAGGAGTAAGCCTTACCCTAGCGGGGGAGGATGTAGTGACCCTCTTGATGGCGTTTCTATTTTAGTTGTTTTGAGTTGCTGAATGATGATAGTCGTTAGATTATTTTTGAGACTATATTACTAGATGCATTATGTCATTGATTGCTTGATCAGTTGTGAAACTCAGTTGATGATACACTTTACTTTATGATGCTTCATTTATTTTCATGATGCCATATGATGTCCTAGTATGTTTATGATGGTACTATGATATGATTGATTTTCGAAAAGGAAAAATATTGCTTTCACGGGAAAAATATTGCCTCTGTATTTTTGGGAATTTTGTTGAAAATTTGAAAAATTGTAATCAGAAGAAATTGTTCAAGTTGATTGTGATATCGTGGTTGGAATCGTGTGTTTGATTCCGTTGCTTGTTGCAGATCAAAGCAGGAAACCAGGTTCTTTTCTGAAATTATATTTAAGTTCTTGGATCTAAAACTTTAAATGTTATGGTGGAGCCGGTTTCTTGTTTCTTGTTCCTTTTGCTAAATTGCTTGTTTGAACCTGCACAAGAAAGAGCACGAAAACGTAAATGCATAGATTGTTTTTATATCTTGGAGAAATAAATGAAAACAGGAAAAGAAATCTAGTGAACCTAGCTTAGAGTACTCACATCTACTACAGTTTGTTGGTGTTTCTTAAGTAATGAATCTATCTTATGTATGGGTTGGCTATGTTTTGATCTTGAGTAGTTTGTAGAGAATTTTCTTATCTTATTAAGAAGGTTGCTTGATTAAATCTATTCATGATCTCCTTATCTAAACATCTTTCAACCTAGTTTGATAAATTTAAAACTTTATCTAGATTAATAAAGGTTTTTATGGATGCGCCTCCATTATTCCAATTCTTGTCTGGGCTGCATGGCTTTATAATAATTCTTTTTGTTTTATTCTTGTTGGTGCATGTCGTTATGGATTGCTTGTCATGGCGTAAATTAAGAGTCGGTGCCATTTATTTTAGATCGTAGGATGATGGTTTTCACCAGTTGGTGCCTTTGGCATGAATGAATCCCAGTAGCAAAGTGAAACGTTATAAGTATGATGTCTTCCGCCTGTTTTTAGCAATCAATTTTTGCATGTTTGAATCTCATGAATGTCGTGTGGAACCTATGCTCTGCTCTTATTTTAATCTTTTGCTGTAAAGACCATTTTGTCTAACTTCCTTTTGTGTTTGGTGTAAAGCATGGTTGGGTGCTGACGGGGTTTGGTTGTGTCCTCAAGTCTGCTGAGCTTGTATAGTCATTTCAAGCTCTAGCCAAAATTCTTATTTATTATTTCTCTTTTTACTCAAGCTTTGGTGAAATCGATGAATTAGTGTATTCCTTGTCTTTTCTATGTTTTGGAATGCCTGGTATGTGTGCTTCTTCCACATGCAACTGCTTACCCTTATGATTAAGTCAATATTTACCTTAACATCTTAGCAGTTGGTCATATTCTTGTCTCTATGGATTCACACGTTTGAGTGTTGGAATCATTCTTTCTCTATTTCAAAATTTTGTACTATTGTATGCATTGTTGGTTGCGATTTAAGGAGTTTTATTTTCTAAGTTTTGTGTAATGTATGCATGTAGTTCCAATGCAATATTTTTTGACCAACTTAAACTACTGGGTGGTGCGATGTGAAGTAGTCTCAATTCGCTATTCATGTGGAATTTAGCTTTCACTTAGTTCGAGTATAGAAGGGTGTGAATTGTTACCTTATTTTTTTCATCTACCATGTGGCTGAGTATCATGTGTATGTTTTTCTTAATCTAATTCTGCCGTCGCACTTTGCGTCTGAGGCAATTAAATGATTCCTGCAGATGTTGTTGTCCATGTCAGGATATCCTTCTCTCTAACCGGATTGTGAGCGATGGTGGTTCTTACTCTGTGTGTAGTGTTAGCTGTACGCAAATTTTTAGTTAGTCTCTTGTTTGCATGCTTTATCGCCATCTTTTGTCACTGTGTTCTGCGTTTGATTTACATGCTCACTATCGGCAGGGATGTATGGCACTTGCGTGTGGTCTCACCTTTCACTGTGGATCTCATCCTCATCTTTGTTAGGTCGGCTGTTTGGGAATTCTTTGTACTACTCTATCATTTGCATGCGTGCAATTGCATGTTCAAATGAACTTTGACTTGATCTTTAGTGGAGCACGCTGTGAGTTAGTTTATTTAATTCGTAGGTCTTTGGAATTTAATCAACTCTTCGTTCGTTCATAGGGAATGCTATTTGTAGTTGCCACGTAACTCTAGTTCATGAGTCGATATTTAGCAAGTCTTATTGTTTGAGTCATGGTTTCAAATCAAAAATCGATGTCTTGTATTTTGATAGGTTGACATTTGAAGACTTTAGATATTGGAAAGCTAAGAAATTATAGTTTCATTTTATTTGTATTAAACCTTTATATCTCTTTATAGGGGAATAGGAAGTTAATCCGCGAGTGATAGTCTTGTCTTTGTCATTTAAAGACTAATTCACCAATAAGGTAAGTACGTGTAGTGTGAATCTTAAACAAGTATTATATTTTACATTTCTTCTTTAATTTATGAAATAGTAAATTAATTTAAATATAAATGCATTGATTTATAAAATAGTTTATTAATCTAAATACAAATGCAATGTTAAGATTAGATTGATGAATTGTCTTAATTAATGTAATGAAAGTATATGTTTGATTAATAAGATATGAATTCTTAATATCATCATATGTTCGGATGTGAATTAAAATACCATCTTATATGGAATAATTTATTAACCTCTCGTTCAACGAGCTTAATGTGTTAAGATATACTTGTATGATTGCGAATCTTGGATGGATCTTGTGAACTATATTCAGACGTTATTTCTTGTTTAGTGTCCATTCTTGTGTCATGAATTGAAATATGGTGTTTAGTTTATTATTTTCTAGAGGCTTAAGATGTTAGTGTTATTTTGAAATCATGGATAGATAATTGTGGTTGATCTTTGTATTATTTCATTGTGTTAACGTGATCCATGCACGTAAATGTTTATGTAATATTAGTTTGTGATATTTTGAATTCCTTAGCATGGAAATGTGATAGTTCATAAAAGACTTTCCATGCATGTTTAATGGTGTTATTGAGTTATATTTTTGTTATTGTATGGTCCCGATGACTTTGGGTCTATGTGTAAAGAAGTTTTCTCTTGCATGCATGTTGAATTTATAGTTTTATCATTTTGAGAAGTTGTAGCATAGGAGGAGTGGCTTCCATTAGGGGCCAAACCTGGAAGTGGTTGCAGGGGTAACCTCTCAGAAGTGTGTTAACCAAGTGATAACTAAAATAAGCTTTTAGGGGTTTCAGGTAGCATCTCATATTAATTCAAATAAGTTAGCCTCACTCAAGACGCAAGTGCTCATTTGGGCTTGGGATGAGTGGGAAGGCCTACAATGGCGAAGATCAACTGTCTTGTCCCTTTGAAAGGTATGTTGATCCCGCATGCGTGAGAGTGGGGGTCGGGGATTTGTTGAGGTTGCCAGGGTTTAACCAAGTAAGGGGGCCGGTAACCTATGAAGATCCCATTGGGTAACCCATATCAAGCTTGTGTGATGACACTCCTGTCCTTGTACACATGTTAGTTCTCTTATGTTGAGTCACTTGTGATTGTGAGTCGTCTCTGGGAGTATGTCAGTTGTGTTGTCATTGTGATGTCATGTATGTCGACCATGTGTTGCGTGATGTTCTTCTTGATTTATGTTTTGACTTGAGGACTTGTTCTATCTCCTAGCACGGGGGGGGGTGGGATTTGGAGTTCCACATGGTTGGGAGGAACGTGCCATTTCTTCCATTTGGTCCTCTGCAAGTGATATTTTTTGAGACATGCTTGTTCTTAACAGGATCCTGAATACACATCGTTCATGGAGTTGTTCGTCAGAGGAGCTCGTGAACTTGGTCGTCATCTATTCTTGATCTGATTCTTTATTGTACACACTCATGATGTTACATGAGGTTTCATTGTATTGTTACTTGTAATGTATCAAGATTTGTCACAATCTTAGTTGTTGTAAATGAACTTTTAATTTAACTCTTGATGTAATGTATCTAGACATGACTATTCACATGGGTTGATTTGATATATATAGTTCCTGATGTGTTGTGTTTATTGATTCACTTTAGTAGCATAGTTGTGGAATCTAAAAACGTTCATGTTAAGTTATTTATCACATGTTATTATTAAATGTTTTTAAACAAATTGTACGATTGTTTAGCATTAGAGACGTGTCGTTCCCTGAGTTCCACGATGGGGCATTACATGTCACATGGCACACATTAATTCCTTTAGAATTTTGAAGCATTACTATGTATAGACAAAGTTTTAGGTTGGATATATTTAAATCTAAAATACAACTTAATTGAGTTTAAGAAATTTATTGATTTTTATAAATGTAGAGTTAAATATTTCTCAACAATTGTAATTTTTATCTAAAGTTTTTTTGGATGTAGAAAGTATTACAATTTGTTTCTTTCTCGCGAATTCTTGAAAAGTATTTATTTTGTGGCCTTAAGTTGAGTTGTTACCACATCATATTAACCACAAGCTTTCATTCCTTTTCGTGCAAGCTTCTTCTATTGTAGAAGATTTTGTGTTCTTTTTGTTCTTTCAACACGCTCTTGAAATCCTGCCATGTGTCTTTCCTTGTTACTTTGTTTGATTTCATGGGAGTTGCCTTCTTTGTAGAAGCAAGTTTTAAATTATTTTTGCCTTCATGAAGCCCCAAAATGATGACACGTGTCCAAAGGCTACAATAGCAAAGAAAAAAAGTTATTTTTGTTAAATCATTTTCAAATCTCTACAATAACTATTGATCTTCATTTAATCGACAAACTAAATTCAAAAATGGAAAATGGTTATCACTAGTTGCACCCTCAAGCATGCGACGACATTAATGGTGGATTTGATTTGTGTCTACGAAATTTTTTGCTGTATTTACATAATTGCATGCATTCAAATCATTCAAAACATAAAGCAAAGGTTGCAGAGTGGACTTGTTTTGATTTTCTAGTGAACAAGGGTTTTTTGCAACATTCTAGGGTTTATGGAAAGCAAAAACCAATAAGTTAATTTACACCTTCTCTATTGCATTCTGGTATAAAAGACAAAAAAAACTGGTTTGCCAAGTAAATTAGGGTTTTGAAAAGGAAGTATATTGTCTGAGCTTTAAATCTAAATCTTCTTGGAAGTTAAAAAGCCCTAGGCCTTAGTTTTATAATCTCAAAACTCTAACCCTATAAAAAATGTTTGGGGCTTTAAGTAGAGAAGGGGGAGAAATTCACAGAGGTTGTTGATAGCATTTTTGGTAATAGGCTATCATGTATCTTAAGTCATTTAGAGGATGCATGTAATGGATATCATACAATTTATAATGCTCACACTTGTCATATTTCCTTAAGGGTTACACTTCAAAATATCCAAAACACTTGGCATTCTAGAAGGTAGATGATTGAAAAAATAATGGAACGAGCAAAATTTGACATCCATCCTCCAATTGAGTTAGAAGTTATTTTTGAAAATTCAAGTTGTCTTGAAGATAGTACGATATTACATTTAATCTATCAGCTTGCCATGGAGAAATCTTTGGAAAGTTTTGATGATCTTAAGTGTTGCATCATGCCTTCAATTTCTTTTTAGGATGGAGGGATAAAGAAGTATAAGGTTTGAAGAGAAAAATTTAGTGCTCTATTATCTCCCATTCTGAATTCTATTTTTCTAAAGGATACTATAGATATAGATAAAATGAATGTTGCTCTAGATAATTTGATAAAATTAGAGGAAAGTATAATAAAGTTTTTTGATGGTGCAAGAATATGGAATGAGGAAGAATATTCCTCTCATTTGAATCACATTAGAAGGCTTTTGGCATCTCCTTGGCCTTCAGAAGATGTATTTAAAGCATGGATGAAAATTACAACTAAGAAGTCATGTGCTCCTTAGATTTTGTCTTATATTGAAAATCATAAATATCTTCTTCAAGGACATCCACAACCATCTTTTATTCTATTCGTGTATTTTTGTCTTTTGTAAGGCAATTGCATTATTATTTTTTGATCCTTAGGACAAGATTGTCAAATGAAAATTTGTGACATCTATCCATGGATTTTAGCTTGTTGCTCCCTCGTTTCTATAAAAGGGAATTTTTTGAGCTATTTTGTAAGGATCTTGGATTTTTGTAAGTAAAGGAAGTTTGTTTTAGGTCTGTAATTATCCAGTCTAAGTCTTCCAGGGAAGAAATGTAGATGCAATTGTAATTTTTGTACATGAATATAAATTTAGAATATATGAATATATTGTGACAAATTCACAATCAATTGTCTCCAAATGTGTATGTTATTACTTTTATGAATAAAATTGATCAAGGATCATTTTTTTCATCATTGATTTTGTTGCAAACGAATGTTTCTCATATAGATTCTATTCAATTAATAGATTAAATTGATATGTTTGGAATATTGAGAGTTCTAGCATATTCAGGGATTGCTAAGAAGAGTTGGTTGTAAATTGTAAATAATAATACTAGATAAGGAAATGATATATGAGCTTTCACAAAAAAATAAAAATTGTTGTTCAAAAGATAATTGTATTTTTTACTTTGTAGATTATATTTAAGGCACCAGTCTAAGTATGAATACTGGTTACACATGTCCATGGTCATTCTATTTCCAAAAAAATCTAATTTATGTTGTAATTTATTCCTTAAAGTTTATTCATGTTCTCATAGTCAATGATACAATAGTTTATGAGAATCTAGTTAATTAAGTTTGTTATATTTGTAATTCTTGACACATTTCATGAGATAATTTTTATTTAAACAATATCTTGGTGTGAATTGAGTTCAATCTCCTTTTGATGTTGTAAGGATCACCCTCCTAGACCTTGCAGAACCTAAAGTGTAGAGGAGAAAATTATAGAATCAATCTCTTGTTTGTTAACCAACCTCTTGAAACCTTTGAGCATAATAATTGATATTTTTTTTAGATAGTTTTAGGAATTAGTTGGGAATTGAAAACAAATCAATAGGTTCAATAGGTCATCTTCCTAGAATGGATATCTCTTTAGACTAGACATGTGGCTTTCTACTTCCCACATGGCATATTGAGACACATGAATGAATTTACAAGTAAATGAGAAACCCTACCACCTCAACTTAGTTCTTTGAATCAAATATGTGACATTTTATGAATAACTTCAATATATCAACAATTGGGAATTTTAGATTTCAATCCTAACTTTGTTGAGTTAAGATGGATTTTGAACCTAATTCCCTCTAAGAACAGTTGGATGATTTAAAAAGGAAGAGGGATCTAAAGTTATTTAGACCCGAAGTCTTTTCTAATCATATATCTTTTAAAAATTTTCTATATAGCATAGACTCTTCCTTCATATTTATAAATTCTAGACATGGGTTTTCAAAAAAGATCCTAAATGCCACTAATTAAGGAATCAATTGATCAAATCAATAAATAAATAATCTTGGAGAATAAACCTTTAGTTATAAAATTGACTTACATTTATAAATCATCTATCAAGTTTCTCAAAAAATTAATTTCAATTTTCCATTGAAATGTTCATGCTACAAGTTAGCTTTAATACACTAGTTTAGAGAAAGTACAACATTTAGTTTTCCTAATAGAACAATGCCACTACACATAAGAATTAAACTAGGAATTAGGCTACACACAACCTATAGAGCTTATGAATAACATCCTACAAATTAAGGCTTAACTATGATCATTATGCATCCTTACATAATTCACAAAGGATCCCATCCAAATAAGAAAAAGGGGTATTAATCATCCATGCTTCATATTTTAATATTTATTTAATTTATCATTTATATGTCTAGCTATTCATATTGCATATAGTTTGGATTACCAAATATGACTTAAATTTCTATGGTTTATTTAAGAGAATACAACATACACTATATAAGTTAATAACATTCATATAGAGTGATGACATGCTCATATCAATTAACATAATGATATATACACTTATTAAATCAAGTACACAATTTCACATGAGGTACATTATTTTACTTCACCAATACACTTTCTTCTAGGTTAAATTATACAATCATGAAGTTTTCAGAGACAATTTTAGCTATCATTTATATTATGTTCATATTATAATTAAATCAATTTGTTGGTTAATGTATCAAATACATTGATTGTGTATACCTCCTTTATTAGTCAATTATGAATTTCATTGGTATTTGTGTGGGTCACCAACAACATACCAAAATGTATCTAACACATCCTATAATGTGATCCCTCCCTACATGCTATATCAAATAATCTTACTACACATCCTTATTTTACCTCATCTATTATATTGTATGCCCCTAACATTACACTTGTTGAACCAATTTCACCCTAAATACACTAAGAACCATGAGTGAGAGTAAAAATAATATAAAGAACCACAAACCCTAAAGAAGAATAAAGCTACATGTGAAATCATAAAGATGAATCAACTTAAAAAATAAGATTCAATTTAAAACCCTAATGTGGAAAGAATAAATCCTAAGGCTAAACCCTAGGGGAGTTTAAGTTATGTTAGTTTCACCAAAATGTAGGGTAATATAATTCATTTTACATAAATCTAGGCTAATTAAATCAATATAAATAATAAGCCTACAAATAACCTAGAATTGATTAAGTAGTTAGATTGATAAATTGAAATGGTTATTTTTAGAAATTAAATGCAATAGATGGGTGTACACTTATCTTTGGGAGGACTATGATGAATCAATGTTGATGTTGTGCAAAATTAAGTCATTGATTGGTACATAAAATTGATGCTTACTATCTAGTCATTGTCTCAAGATTTGTATAGTCTTGGAAATCTTTATAGGCCAATTTGAGTCCCTTTAGATTGAACTTGAGCATCAACAAACTTATTTGTTGTGATTGAATGAATTATGACCCATAAACAATCTACTAGGAAGTTGCATCAAAGAGCTATTCACCTTTGTCTTCAAAGTTTTTAAATTTGTCAAGGTGGTGTTTACAAACACCATAGGGGAGATTATGAGATTAATAAATTTAACTTCTCCCAAATCAACCCCTATTTGGGTTGACTTTACGACTTTTAGTGAATGATTAAAGAAATCATACATAGTACTATAGATGACCTATATGATTCTTATGTTTTTTTTTTAAAGTTCAAGGTGTTCCTAGAGTGAGTGTTTCTTGTTTGACCATTGTGAATTATTTGCACAAGTGAATGTCTTTAAATACCAAAACATAGCACCATGTTGTACAAAAGTGTATCAAGGTATTGAAAAGAGTGATAATCTAGAAATTATAATTTGAGATTTAAAAGTTTAAGATTAATTTATGCCAAAGGCGTATCCTATTTGAAGAAGACAAAGCTAAAATTGCCAATCAATAGTTAATATCAGTCTTCTGACTATTAAACGAATCTCAATCGTTCATCATTTTTCACCATTTTTTCGGCTGTTTGTTGCCGATTTTCACCAATTTCACCACCGCTTTATGTGTGAATGGTACCACCACCATTTGAAGCACTATCATTTTATCTCCCTTTTCGTATGGGTATAGCTCATTTAATCGACAAGGAAAGTTTTTCCGGTCATGTCAATTGTATCAGTCATATCAAAATGGAAAAAACATTTGTTTAACCATTTGTATTTTTATAAACTTACTCTACCTTTTCCAAAATGTATCAGAATACATTTGTCGGACTATAGGTGAATGATCTGACCATTTCCCCGTAGTAATTAGTTTAATCCAATCACAGTCACAAAGTCAGGCTACTACTGCATAGTACATTGTCACGTGAATTATAGCGCTTTGTAAGCAACTACCTAACTAGCAATCGCACCTTGGGTTGCAATGGGTACGCTGAAGACAATATAGTGTTTCCTGTGTTAATCTTGTTTAATAAAAAATGGGAAACCTAATTTTCAGCCGTAAAGTAGAAATGGGTAAGGTAAATGGTAAAGAGAGTTTGTCTTTTCTCGGAAGAGCGGAAATAGTAAAATATTTTCTCTCGGAATGTTGCAAGAGTGGAAACAAAAAAAATATTTTCTTTGGGAAACAGAATAATAAATACCATGAGTCAATACCTACTTATCCTTAGCAGTAGTAAAAATCAAACCTTTTTCTTGAAGTTTATAACAATAGTAAAGTGCTTCTAGCTTGCAATGAAATTCACAAATAGATTACCCACATCTCCTGATACTTTCAACGCTCAAGACAATAGAATCAGACCATAACAAAGGCAATGACAATCTTCCCCACACTAAAATCTGGAAATGCCCTTCAAATTTGGGCGACTAGCTGAACTGGATGACTTGCTCTATAAAATCCATGAATGCTCAGAAAATTCATGCAATCACATGCTTAGAGGCGCCTAGCCGAGGAGTACCATTAGCCTAATTCCCTACAAATGGATAATTTGCTACTTCAAGCATACCATTCAAGAAATGCCCATTCCCATATCTGTTAAAATTATCTCAAGTAGATGATTTGCCACATCAAATAGAACATACAATGCACGTGCTTATTGAAAGACTCCTTTCAAAAAGATGACTTGCTCCATCGAGTGTACCATACAAGAATGCCCCAGCCTAGTTCGCTCTACATTTCAAAACAAACCCACTGTTCAATGCCCAATGCCCTTAAGAAATTGATGGTCATTCTAAGGTTTCTATAGGTACTACAGAACAGTTAAAGTTGGGAGAACCCAAATGATTCTTCACTTGAACATCCCAGATTGATACATAACATGGTGTTGGTCTACATGAGGAATCTATAAAATACTAAATGAGGCTTAATCGCCACTTTCCTCTTAAATCCTGTCAGTAAATTTTCCTAAGAAAGATCAAAGAACCCTCACACCAATACTATTAACCCTAACCTTGATGAAACTTAAGGCATAAGCCCATCACTTTAATGGAAGGAAAAATATCCAACAATACATTAAACTTTTCTGAATGAATATAAGATTAGATGTTTATCTCCCCCTGCCCACTGTAATTGGACCGCTAGCCTAATTAAAGCACAAACCCATGATTCTAATGGGAGTAAAGAAAACCTAAACTATTACCAGAAAAATCCAATATAAAACAAACAAATTACAAAAGTGGAAGATAAACTATAGCAAGGCCTGTTCAGATTATGATTTGATCTCTTTAGATTACTTGTTTTCAGGATACATAAATATTGAACATTTATCAAACAAGAATCTTAAGATCACCCTCTGGAAGGCTTGTTGACCCCAAATTTCACACAGTAAATTCCATGGGTTCGGATACAAATATTCAGCACCACATAGGTTCCTCCCATTGGTGACCTAATGAAGCAAGAGGCCTAGTGATCAAATCATTGATGGCTTATTTGTTTCTTGAATGAAACCTTTGTAAATGGTAACTGAAATAAATATACCATACAAGAATGTTCATTGCCATATTTGTTAAATAATTCCCTACAAATGGATAGTTTTCTACTACAAACATACCATTCAAGAAATGCCCATTCCCATATCTGTTCAAATTATCTCAGGTAGATGATTTGCCACATCAAATAGAACATACAATGCACGTGCTTATTGAAAGACTCCTTTCGAAAAGACAACTTGGTGCATTGAGTGTACCATACAAGAATGCCCCAGTGTAGTTCTCTCTACATTTCTAAACAATGATGCAGACCTTTGTCAAGGGATAGGACTGCGACTAGGGACCTTTTAATTTTTACAAAAGGCACAATGATGTGGACAGTTCTCTATCTCTAATCTGCAACTTGCTAAACTCACTTCAAATTAAAGAAAAAACACAACAGACTAAAAAGAATAAAGGTAGAAAGAATTACACACCTCTCCATAAATATCCATTGAATAACAAAGCAATTACAGGAGAGCAATTAATAAAAAGGCATTGCTGAAAATACCCAATATGAAGAAAATGAGAGAATATTAAACAAATAAATTACAGAATTGGAAGATAAACTATAGCAAGGCCTATTCAGATTATGATTTGATCTCTTTAGATTACTTGTTTTCAGGATACCAAATGCAGCTCAAGCTGTAATTGCAATGATTGCTACAGCTTCTATCACATACTGAATAGTAAAGAAAAATTGAAGGGATTAGCATGAGACAGACTTGAATGTATGGAACATGATGTTGAAGCTATAAATACAATGGTTTGTATAGCACACTCTTATACTTCTTCACTAAATAGAACAAAGAATAGCAGCTCATAAAAATAATCAATATATAAGCTATTTTTATGACACTTTTCCTAACAACTTTATATAATTTATAATGTATACCTGCTGCAGATAAAGTTGTAAATGCAATGGTTTCTACAACATAGATTGGATCAGCTTCATATATTACTACATTCTTCTTTACAAACCTTCTTCAATTTTCCTCCATTTTTATAGCATGATGGTAAGTGTCAATCATTTTTGTCAACTTTATCATGAGCAAGCCCACTAAAGATTTGTAGAGATAGAGGTAAATGTCCACTCACTTCCACAAAACTATCAACCATTTCTTGATAACCATGACATGGATTTTCTTGCCTAAACGCATGCCAAAAAAAACAGCTTTGTACAATTTTGGAGGCTCATGTCCCTCATCTTATAAAAACAAAAACTTTAAGTAATAGAAAAAATTAGATGTAACTTATGAAAACAACACATTGTTAAAATTAAATGGAAGTAGTAAAGAAAAATAAATGAGACTAAAAATATGTGATATCAAAACGTAGAACAAGGATATATTTAGAATGTTGAAAATGAACTATTTTTTACGTAATTTATAATACGCAATACAAGAATGAATGCAATTGAATATTATAGTATAACCAAATGATCTATAAGCTTGTGTCATAAACGAGGAAAATGAGTTATCATAACATTGAAATATGAAGGACACATTGTTGTGCATAGGTGTATTGAGCCATATGATACCCAAAAATGCAGATTGATGAAAAATTTTACTTTTGAAGTTTTAGACATAGGCTCTAATATTTTGAAAATTATGGTACAATTTTTTTTAAATATCTATGTTCGTATGGAGGAAATATGGTGGTGAAAATTTTGAATAAAACACTACATTCAGTAAGTTTTATGTTTTAAACACAGTCGTTGTATTTAGATTTGTGATTGCTGTACAGATTGGAAATAGGAAAAGATAGTCTGGAAAGGCGAGCAACTAAGCAACATAAAATTCAATTGTCTTGTGTTTGTTGGGGTCTGCAGGAGGAAGCTTTGGAACATTTACATTGAGCAGTCCATCTTGACATCTGGCTGAAATGGCCTCCACATTGCAGTAGTCAGGCATGATAAATTTTCTTGTAAATTTGCCGACCCTGCGCTCCATACAGATTAATTTGACATGATCCTCCTCCTCCTTCTTTCACTCTCCAATGATTTTCAACACATTCTCATCCTATACTTGAACCTATTTTCTTTCAAACATACAACAATCACTTAGTTAGTCTTAGGGGTGAGTGATTCGAAGCTTTTTCATCCCCAAGATGCATAGAAAATTGAGGTTTTTAGTGGTTTGAAATGGAAATACCTTGATGTTGTCACTTTGAAGGCCTAACATGTCGATTATGAAGACATAATAGTTGGGATACTCTTTGATATCAACAGGAGTGGAATCCATGGCTGTGTTGTCCAAAATATAATTGTGCTTGGGGTTATTCAGGTGTTTCTCCATATTGTTAGGGCCTTGAAGAAGCTCGGGCGCAAAGCTAAACAGGGGCTCCATCTCTTCTCACGATTCTACATCGCCGTCATATTTCATCTTCAAATCCATCAATAGTATGCAAATGCTAAATAAACTTTTCAAAAATTACAGAGAAAACATAAATGAATACCTTTAAAAGGGATTGGAGAGAACATTTACCAGGTCAGTAATTGCTAAATTCACATTATGTTCAATTTTGGTATTTCAAAGAAATAATAGGTTACCTGTGGTCCATTAGTTTGTAGTGCTTAGATAATGAGGAAATAATGTAATTGAGTAATAAGAGGAGGTTGCAGTAGAGGAAAAAGATTAATATAATTTACAACAACTAAAGTATATCAATAGCAGGAAAATATATGAGAATTGGAACAAAAAATATATTAATTTGGGCAAGTTGTACATGGAATGCTCTCTTGAGAGGTATATAGTTGGCTTTCTTCCATTAACTATCTCTATGCTGAGGAAATCTGACAATACAGATATACACATAATACAAAGGAGACCAAAAAATATTGTCCTAAATTTAGGAAAAAAAAATGTCACACAGTTTTATCATTGATGGTCATCGATACTTTTGCAGTTAAGCAATTCTACATGTCTATTCCTCACAAGCTGCTCTATGTATCGGCTGGTCTTTAACTCTATCAGTCTTCTGTAATGTTTTGATTTGCATAGTACAAAAATATAAAAAACTGGAAAGAAGAGTGCAGATACTTTTGTAGTTAAGCAGTTGTGCTTGTCTATTCTTCACGAGATGCTCTATGTATTTGTTGTCTTTGACTCTATCAGGATTTTCTAATGTTTTGCTTTGCTTAATAAAAAATATTATCATTTGAGTAGTTGTTAAAGAAGAAATCTCTTCAAACTGTGTTTAAAGTGAACATACTTGTACTTATTGGTTACCTGAATTGAAGCAGGCCATTTCAAATGGTTGATGCTGATAGTTTAGACAGTCGAGCTTCCTCGCGGATCCTATGTGCAACATATGGGCTTTGTTGCATGCGTGTGTATCTTTCAAAAGTGAATGGCGGGTGGATTCGAAGGCCAGAAAGATGAGTGACTCTAGAAATTGCCGTGAATGTCAAGCCCTGTCGATCAATGTTGCCGATGTCAATGGTGGCCATCTGAACTGTAAGCCCTTGTGATTTGTGGATGGTTAATGCCCATGCCATTTTAAGTGGGATTTGTCGTCAACCACCATGAGTTATGGGGGTAATAGGAACATCTTTGGGATTGTTTGTATCCCAGGCAGGCCCAATGTAATTTTGGAATCAAACAACAACAAAGAAAGGGAGTTGGGGTGGTTTATCAGTCTCCTTGTAGATTATTTTTTGTACTATGCCAAGAGCTTCATTAATAAGGCCAGTATCCGTCTATGGATTACAAGATAACATAACCTTTTGGTTGACAGAAAGTAGAATCTTAGGTTGGAGTTGGTCATCATCTGGATTTGAGGTGAAAGAGCTCCCTATTTGCTCAGCAGTGGCAATGGCAATAGGAACAGGCTGAGCTAGAGACAACAACATACATTTATTATGGAGTCAAACCTTTTCATTGGTTGCATAAAGATGTATGGATGATACGAAAGTAGTTTGTTCAGAAGGTGATAGTTTCGAGCTTGACCTTGACATTAATAGTTGCCAATCTGCAATAGTAGGTTGAGCCTTTCTTAAATTGCATAAGAGATCACATAATAGAAGTTGAGTGGGATCCTCTCCCGCTTGACGAAATATCTTGTTTAGTGTAACAACAGTTTGGAAGCTATGCCATAGTGTGCCCCCATAGGAAGTAGAAGAGTACATAAGAATGTCTTTGACCGGTGGTAGCTGACCGAGGTCTCCAAAAAGCACTATTGAGCGGCCTCCAAAAGGGCTTTGGTTGTTTGTTGGGAAAGCTTCGCGTAAAATAGTCGATTCGCTCAAGTAATCTGGGACCGATGAAGCTCATTTCATCTATTAAAATGTAGCGAACAAAGTGCAATCTCTCTTGGAAGCTTGCTAGTGTTTGGCCCTACAAGGGAGCAAACTCTTTGATGGGGATGCGCAGTGCTGAATGAATAGTTGATGCTCCAATGTTGAATGCTGCAACACCTGTTGGTGCGAGAAGTAGTAGTGATGTTTTCCCATTTGGAGCGAAAGAATCTAGTGCATACCTGAGTTGTTTAATTAGGTGTGATTTTCCAGTTCCTGCAGTTCCTTGAACTATAATTTTGAGTGGTGGCTGGTAACTAATGGAGGATAGGTGTGACAACACTAAATCCAGTGTTTTCTTTTGTTCTAATGAAAGGTTGTGTTGGGTATTTACAAAGGGCGGAACGGGGACTTGATATCTTATGCGGTTTGAGTCTACGAAGTTGGATGCTACATTGAGTTCTATTGGATTTATGGAATGAGTATTCTAGTCATGGTTAAGGTCTAATTCATGGCTACCTAGAATGTCAAGCGCATCCAATTGGAGTGGATGGCCTGGGCGAACACTTGACAAGACTTGCCACTCAGATTGGTTGCATTGATGTGGGGGTTTTGCATCGTCTGTTAGAGAGTTAGGTTTTGTATTAGAGGTTGTATTTGGTTGACTGCGTCGAGCATGCCATGGATGGTAAGTGCATGCCATCCTATCCCATTGTGCCAAAATTTGAACTGGTGTGGAACCAAGGTCAATTGCAATGTTATGAAAAGGTTTGTAGAGAACCAATTCACTCCAGCAAAAGTCATGGAATCTTGGGTCGTCTTTAGAGGGAATGCTTGTGAAGCGAGGGGAGACTCGAATAACTGCTTTAGAGGAGCGCTCTTTCCATTGGTTCACTTTACGTGTTGTTCTAAAGCTCCATTTTTGAGTCACCTCTATCAGTTGCATTGCCTCCAGACTAATATGATGAGCCATGTATGCATCAATGTAGTTTGTGTGTGGTGATGTACATGCGCCTGAGAGTGGAATGCGTTGATAGTTTTTTTGGTTGACATTTAAAGAAATGAATGTTCGGCTACACAAGAAGAGTGGTAGTTTTAAGAGAAGGTGGAAAATCTCTTGAGCACTAATATCGCGATCCACAAGGTTGTCAACAAGAATTTTCCTAAAAGCTATTGGTGTTGGCTTGTCAAGATCAAAAGTTGTTGAAATACGAGAAAGCATTGCATGGTATGTTTCGGATTTGGTTTCTGCTTTAGCTGCATATTTTGCGATATACTTGAGCACTGCATCTATTGAGAGAACGGGTTGGCAATCTACATTTGCACGCCAAATGGAGAGGATAGTGGGGTTGTGAATATTAACTCAGTCATCATTACAAGGAGGGGTGTGCTTTGGCTGCCCACTCTCATTTGAGAGTGTTGAATTATTTTGCATGGTCCAAGGGGCTTTATAGTGTTATTCAACGGTACCTCCTTTTCTCCGTAAGCATGTTTGCAAGGTACAATGTGTATGGCGTTGAACACAATTGAGCAATTCATTGTAGTCATCTGAAGGGGTGGACAACATAATCATTCTTGTATCCATTAGGCAGGGGTTGTTTAAGGAGAACCTTGGAACTGTTGCAATTGAGCTTTGGTTGGGATGTGGGTTCCAAGCAGAGATATAGTTGTCAATGTAGTCGATTGCTTGATGTACTGATTGAAGGTTATTCCATTGCAATCTAGCAATATCGGGTGCGTCTTTGAGCCAAAGGAAACCGTGGACATGTGTAGATCCATGGTGATGCCGTTCATACCTAGAAACAAAAAATATTAGTAAGCAAATGGTGAATGAAAGACGTAAACATAAAATATTGTGGAGTGAATTTACCTGTACCAGTAGTCATTTGTGCAAAGAATCTTTTCCAAAACCTCCTCACGAAATGCAGTAAATTGGTGATGCATGTAAAGTGCACAGAGGTGTGGGTTTTGCACTATATTTTGGATTCTCCACCGAGTAGCTGCTGAAGGATTTGTAGGTGAGGTTGATGGCATGGCATTGTGTAAATCTGGCCATTTAGTATCTGTTGCACTAAGGGTGAAGAATAAAGTTGGACAACCAACTTGAATAACCATGTCTAATAGCTCCCCCTTGCAAAGAGTCCAGAAGGGGTGGGTACCACGAATTTTTGAGCCGAACCGCATAACCTCGTCTGCAAGATGTTCATCGGGGAGGTCCTTGAGTCTTTGGCACAAGTCAAATATTGTTGTTGGCAGTCTACTTTCGAAGTGTTTTTGAACAAATACGGAAGCTATGGCCTGGCTACATTGATGCATAAGAATATTAAGTATGAAGTATCTAAATCGTGGGTGTTGGTCGAATCTATTATCATGGTATCGAAGAAGATGGAGAGCATATTCATGTAGCTAGACCTCTTTCATACTTTGTTGATTGAATGCAGCTCTACCTTTTGGAAACAATGTCGGGAATGCCATAACAAACAAGCCTTCAGTGGTGTATTCATTGAGAGGTGTAAGAGAAATTGGTGGCCAATCAATAGTAGGAGTTGGTCGTCCCTCCCCTAACTG
Source organism: Sequoiadendron giganteum (assembly GCA_007115665.2). Classification (NCBI taxonomy): domain Eukaryota; kingdom Viridiplantae; phylum Streptophyta; class Pinopsida; order Cupressales; family Cupressaceae; genus Sequoiadendron; species Sequoiadendron giganteum. The sequence continues at coordinate 606,846,572 of CM021101.1, forward strand.
CAATAGGGATCACAATTCTTGCACTTCAGTACGTGCAGGGGGCAGGTTTGCGACAAATGAAGTTGTTGCTTCCGCATTCTCTTGCAAGTGTTCTTCGGTTATATTATCCATCTCCATGAAGCCAAAATCAAGGGGGTCTGAAGTTGATACTATTGCATTTAGAAGCTCAGAGATGTCAGTGGAGGCAATAGGCAAGGATAAGAGTGAGGTCTCATCTAATTGGACATCTTTGTAGTAGGGGTCATAACGGATCTTATATTGCAAAGCCTCGTGAACATGTGCTCTGCAAACATAGAAATTGTAATGTTGGGAGTCAATATTTTTAGTATATCCAAGTCATGTATATGGCATGGAAAGTAATTGGCAATTATTGTAATATCTTGAGGAAAACAAATAGTATGGCCATTGTATTTTAGTTGTCCCCCTCTTGCATAAGTAACTTGGAGAACAAGGCTAACTCTTGATATAAGCATTTCTTCAATCTGAGATAGGTGCTATAAACAAGTAGGCTACTCTCCAGGGTCCATGTTGTTCCACTATGAGAAGCGATTGCCATTTTTTTCAGAAATGCATCATGAACAAGCACTACTACCATTTAATGGCCTAATCCTTATTCCTGGATATTGTTCCATGCATACTTGGCATGTTGATATGTTTGATAGGTTGTCCAACTTTGAGCGGAAAATATTTCTAGCAATGTAATAGTTTGGAGGAAATAGTCGAGGATGGAGGTTTTGGGAGGGAGAGCAAGGGTGAAATGTAGATTGCATTTGAGGTGGTGGGGGTTGCACTGGGGGAGGGTAATTGGAAAGACAAGGCGGGGGTGTGGAGGAGCTTGCAAGGTTACTTTGATGGTTTTCTCTACTTCGTCTATTAATAGAATCCTTATTTGCATGGTACCATAATCGTTTTAGATGGTTACGATGAGACCGTTGTGCTTCCATACTTTCAACTTGGTTTTCTATGGTAGTGGTTGTTGAGGAACAAACCAATGCAATATTATTATGCATTAGATAATGAGAAAATTGAAATAACACGTTTAAGTTAGGTGAGTTAAAATAAGCAAGAATACCAATGAAGTAATAATCATATTACAAAACATGTGCATTAGACAACATTATCATATCAAAAAAGACTTTTTATTCAATTCATTTGTTATTTTAGGCACACATCATTACATATGGTGGTATGGACAACAACAAAAGTTGCACTACATAAGCAATGACTATATAGTATTATCAAAAATAAGAGGCACTTGCAAACTTTAAACAGGTTTAATTGATGTAATTACAAAGCTTTGTACTTCTTTCCCAACAAAAGAATTCATTGTGATGGCCACTTCAAAGAGAAACTGGTGCCCAAGAACTTGATCTAGTACGTGTTTAGTTGCATCAGGTTCAGTCATAAGAAGTTGAAGATTTTCAACGGAAACTCCAAACAAGTTGTTTGTGGGTCCCTCGAATGCAGTAACTTTAACAAGAGAACCTGTGCCATCGTCCAAGTCCACTTTGACCATGTAGCTAAAGTCACATCCAGGGAGATCAATAGAACACTTTGGGCAATGAAAGCTATTGGGTATCTTTTGTACAACCTTCTTCTTACATTTCTTATTGCCTACCAAAAGAGGACAAGAGAGGTAGTAAAAGTTTTCCAAGTGGACCTTTGATATGCTTTCTTTTACACAAACATTTGCTTTTCCAGGATAGTTTGTACTATTGATCGATGCAATCTCATTTGGATTTCCAAACTTGTTGGAAGAAAGATGATCTATTGAGAGTGAAAGTAAGGGTGTCTCACTCCCTACAGTGGCATACCAGTCATGCAACGTAGACGCTTCTAACAGTTTTGGATTTATGACAATTGTAGTTGCAAATATGGTATCAAGAGCTTTTCCACACCAGGAGGTTATAAGTCCACATTTGATCAAGATAATGGGAGGGGTTGGTAGAAGAGACAAAGTAGATATTTCTTTACCTTCAAATTCACAATGACGACCCCAAAGTGTAACATCAATTCTCAAGCATGACATGTCTGTGATTGTTGCAGTGCACTTTACTGTTTCAATGCCATCTCTCTTACGGATTGTTGATGCAAGGGAGATAGACAAAAGTATGCTGAGAACATCAACAATGGAATTAATAGGTAGTGATAGTAGGGAATCTATGCTTTTGATATGCGAGCTATGCATGGGGATTGTAGAGTCTACACATGGTGAAGGAGTAATTGTTGATGATTTGTGTAGGAAAATTTCAAATGGGTTCGTTGAGCTACTATATTTTTTATTAGCAACTTGTATGCAACCATTACAAATAATGTATACACAATTAGAGTGCACAACATTATAGAATTTAACAACAAGTTCATTGAAGCATGTGACATGTATGTCAATGCCTTCTTTGTCAAGGAAGTCAAAACCAAAACTTTTCCTTCTCGGTTAGCATTGTGAAACTCATGGATTGGACTCTTTGTTAATACTCTACCCTCAATGGACCAACGCTTATAGTATGGGGTTAAAGATTTGATGGGAAGTATCTCAAAAGTGGGTATGGTTGGTTCTTAGGTAGATATTGCATCCTATTGTAATCCAAACTGTCCTTGGGAGCTAGTAGATGGCAAATGACTTGTTGCTTGTAAAAGAGGAGTTGGAGTGCCAACAAGTGGTGCTTTATTTGATACCATTTCAAGACTATTGATAATTATAGCCCTGCAATTTAATGATATAAATGATTTAGGAACATCACATAAGTGAATGAAAGCAATATTAAAAAATAGAGTAAGGTTGGACGTACGTGTATTTGTCAAAAACTTTGGATGTATATTTTGTAAGGTGGATAATAGACCCAATGACCATCGCTTTTTCGACAACAAGATTGTTGAACTAGGTAGGAAGCAAAGTAGGATGGGTATGGAAACCATCAAAGAGTTCAACCCGGTACTTAACATCTATTGAATGAGCATGTTGTATTGTGTTTATGGACGTGACCTATAATGAAGGGTCAAGATCAAACATGCCTGCAAGAATATCTTCAACGACATTTGCAATCAAAGTTGCCATCGAGAAGGTGAAAGGTAGTTGAAGCTTTGTGCCTGCAACGTAGTTGTGAGTGTTAGAATTGGGTTTTATGACACGTAAAATAAAGGTGATGCTTAATTGTATGAGCGATATTAATAGGGGAAACCACAATTGCAAGGTAAAGAAGGGAATCGTACAATTGATAATATATTGTCAAATAGTTTATCTACACGTTTAAAAAACCAATGGTTTATGAATGGGTTAAACTTTATGCAAGCTATATAGTACAAGACGTATTCCAAGTGTTATGTTTAAAAACAATATATGTCGAAGTATTGTGTGTTTAGTTTTTAAGATTTATAAAAGACCTAAAAATTTCTTATGGAAACAAGTATTTTAAGTATTTATTGAACATTCATTTCAATCAATGAAATTTGAAATCACACTATCTATGTGAACGGTAAACAAATATATTTGTAATATTGGAGCCCTTTTGGGGAAAAATAGTACAGGGAAAATTTGCAACACTTTGTGTTGAAAATAGTATTTACAAAACTTATATTGGAAGAGCATAATAGACATGAGTATAGAGGGCTATATTTTTTCATTACATTGCAGCCATAAGTAGGCATAGTATAGGCCCAAAATTTTAAAACTTATAATGGACTAAAAGGTATCTTGAGGTAACTTTGGAATGCAACAATTATCGTAGGAGTTGCAACAATATTATAGTGTTGATCATACTTTAGCTCCCTTATGAAATTGCACAAACCCTCTAATTTTGCACAGCTAGATTGGTAAGTTGAGACCAAGGCTTGAAGCATCTCGACATCGAAATCTTCAATAGGAATTTCTATCTGGCATGCAAGTTTGAGTATGTCAACGATGTCATGGCAACTATTAGTTACAGTTGTAGAAAGATGTTGAATGGTTGTGTGAACTGAGTCTGGTTTATTAACAGTAGATGATGACTTTGAAACTGCTTGTGTTGGATGCACTGTAATGGACAAGCTTGGTTGCATAGGAGTAGCTGAATGTGTAGCCATGACCTGGCATGAGTGGATGAAATATATGTATAAGTTGGAGTAAAACATATACAGGTAAGCATGTAAATGAATGCCCGAAACATGCTATTTAATTATAAAGGAATTAACAATTTAGAAGCAGGGAGTATTATATGTTGCACTCTAAAAACAAGGCTTAAAACGAACATTTCAATCAATATCACATATGAAAACAGGTAGAGAAATGTAACATATGTGTTACATATGAAATTCATTTCAATATTTTAAAAATTTGTTAATTTGATAGATAACAGCAAAAGTGTTTAGAAAGAAATATAACACTTTATATTTCTTTGATTCCATTAATTTCTATCAATATGATGTGTTTTTAAGAAATAATCTAGGTCTCCACTATGTTTGTTGTGTTCTAAAGTAAACAAAAAATTCATTTCACAAGTTCTGGAAATATGAATGTGGAAAAGCAAATAGGAATCTAAAAATCTGCTAATTTGATAGGTAACAACATAAGTGTTTAGAAAGGAATACAACACAACATAGAATGATGTGGTAAGTGACTTACCGTAATATTTTGGAAAAATGTGTCCTGCTGCCAATGATGCGGAAGAGATAAAATGGGCAGAAGTCGCTTAAAAGTAAGACAAACCAAAACCAATCTGCTCACGACTGTTGTTTCAATCTATTCACAATAAACAAAAAGTGGGTCTAAGTATATTGGAATTGAGAGGTTTTGCTAAAACAAAAACGAAAAAGTAAAAAATCAACAAGTAAACATAAATTTCATTGCACACTTAAATTATAAAATTCTGTACGTGAAGAAGCAAATAGGGATCCACCCCCACCCCAAAAACAACATGGAACATACATATTTAGTAATCCTAATCCCAAACAAATTTTCAATAACAAAATTATTACATTTACTTTCAATATACTGGCATTTAATTCAAAAATTCAAAAGCACTAAGTTTTTTCAATTAATTAGTCTACAATTACTAAAAATCTGTACTCAAATAATAAGAGATCCGTTGGAGGTATTTTGTACTGCATTTGTCAATAATATGCTGCATTCCAAAACCACACTTCCTACTGCTTCCATCCATTCACAGCCAGCGAAAAAATAGATCTACAAATATTAGGGTTTTAGAGCAATAAATGCAAAATTTTCTCCCCACCACCATACTGTAAGAAAAACACTCAAAGATTACCATTAATTTTATAGTAAATAGATGGCCAAGCAGAGAATGAGTCTCAATAACAGTTTTAATATATCTTTCAATTATTTATCAGATTTATGTTTTGATGTGTCTTGTCCCTTGTAAATCTTCCTCAATAAACCATGTTTTTCAATAAAATTAGTATGTTCACCAAGCAGCTAAAAAGCATGCCATTGATAAAATGAAATGGTTAACTTAAATTAAATAGCCAGGCTTTTTCCTGTCATGGGTATTTTGTAAACAGAATAATCTTGATCAAGCTACAATATATTAACACCTTATGCAATCCCAAAAACAGACTCTGACAAAATACTAATCCTTTCTACTCTTTTGACAGGAGTTATTATTAAAATTTGAACTGTTGCAATCTAAGAATTCTTTTACATTGATCAACAATTCAACTTGTCATTACCTACAAAGACTAGAATAAACATTATAATAATTATCTCTCAAAACATTAAGATTTACCTCTTCTATTCAATCGTCATAAATCTACTCTTCTCTATAAGACTTAACATTCAATCCTTACCTTAATAAAACTTCTGAAATAAAATTATAATAATTTACTTTTCTATCTCAAAATATGAGTCTGATAGCCAAGACTTATGAGTCTGCTTGAACTCATGGAGAGTCCTGGCAGTTTGATAGTTCTTTATCTCTAATCTGCAGTTTGGCAGGATGACTGATGTAGGCTAACATTCACAACATTTTTTTGAAATCTATGTTAGTGTATTTGTTTTTTTGCAATTGCAGAGCTTTTCAAGAGAAATTTTCCGAAGTAACAAGGCAACTCTAAACTTTAAATTATAAAGTTGCTCCTGAGTCTGAGTGCAACAGAACAAATCTGAGTCAAGTCAGGTGAGTTTACATAAAGGAAATGCCCTAATGTAGCTACTTTAACAACAAGCAATCTAGAATATCACGTATAGAGAAAAAAGATGCAAGGTGGTCAAACAAATTAGATAACTCAGTTGTGCACACAACTATTCCAGTTTCCAAAAGCACGTAGAAATTCATAGCTGGTTGCAAAGAGTACGCTGCAGGATATTTGGAAAATTACTGAACTAGATCAGCTTGATACATCCCTTCAAGAAGTTATTTTGGCTCTTGCTGAATAGCTATTACCACTCTGATATATGGGATAGCAAAAATGCTCTTCAATCAACATTCAGAAAACAAAAAATTGCCCCTCGTATGACTTTATTGAAAAGTATACCATTATCTAGCTACTTTATTTAATCAGCACTCCAGAATGTCACCTCCAGAGTTAAAAAGATGCAGAGCGACCAACCAAATTAGATCATTTAGCTGTGCAGAGAATTATTTGATTTTCCAAATGCCCGCTGAAGTTCATAGTAGGCCACAAACAATGATTATGGTCATCATATTATTAATCTCTGTGACAAAATTCTAATCCTTTCTACTCTTTTGACAAGAGTTATTATTAAAATTTGAACTGTTGCACTAGTTTTATTTTGAGTCTCTGAGAGCTCCCTTTTGAAGTCAACCATGATTATGGTCATTAGATTATTTATTTTTATTGCTTTCTATGTCTCCAAGTAAAAATTTAATCCCCAATGTCCCTATAATGATTCTGAGGATTATTTAATTCTATCACTTGTTGCATCGTTTATGCTGTAGTATTACTCAATACATGTTATCAATGCCTATGCTACTCTGGTCAGTTAAATGAAATTTACATCAAAAGACAATATGTAGAAAATGAGAGAATATTAAACAAACAAATTACAGAAGTGGAAGATAAACTATAGCAAGGCCTGTTTAGATTATGATTTGATCTCCTTAGATTACTTGTTTTCAGGATACATAAATATTGAACATTTATCAAACAAGAATCTTAAGATCACCCTCTGGAAGGCTTGTTGACCCCAAATTTCACACAGTAAATTCCATGGGTTCAGATACAGATACTTAGCACCACATAGGTTCCTCCCATTGGTGGCCTAATGAAGCAAGAGGCCTGATGACCAAATCGTTGATGACTTATTTGTTTCTTGAATGAAACCTTTGTAAATGGTAACTGAAATAAATATACCATACAAGAATGTTCATTGCCATATTTGTTAAATAATTCCCTACAAATGGATAGTTTGCTACTACAAACATACCATTCAAGAAATGCCCATTCCCATATCTGTTCAAATTATCTTAGGTAGATGATTTTCCACATCAAATAGAACATACAATGCACGTGCTTATTGAAAGACTCCTTTCGAAAAGACAACTTGGTGCATCGAGTGTACCATACAAGAATGCCCCAGCGTAGTTCACTCTACATTTCAAAATAATGATGCGGACCTTTGTCAAGGGATAGGGTTGCGACTAGGGACCTTTGTCAATTATACAAAAGGCACAATGATGTAGACAGTAATAACAGAGCAATTACAAGAGAGCAATTAATAAACAGGCATTGCTGAAAATAGCCAGTGGTAGAGTTCCCAGGACCATACCTATGACCCAATTCGTCAGTAGATAAAGCCTTGTCCAGTCCAGTAGATAAGCAATCCAATAGTCCAGTAGGAAGAAGCACAAACCCTACCACGACGGGTATTTTGTAGTAAAAGAGGAAATCAGTTTCTCCCGACAGCTTCAATCAATTCTAAGAGTTCTAATATTGCAATGAAAACAATTTTAGGTTTCAGCCATTCTATTTAAGGGCCATTCGACTGACCTCGAAATGTGTCGTGCTGTAAAGATGGAGATATTTTTACATCTTCTGCAATAACTATTGTGCCGATTTGTATCTCAGATATTTCCTTCTGCAATAACTGTTGTGCTGATTTTTATCTTAGATATTTCCTTCTGCAATAACTGCTCTACTGCTACAGTTTCGCCCTTGCCAAGTGGAGAAATGAAAGGTAAATACTAGCGAGGAAGAGTTTGCAGGAGCGGGGAAAATAGCCGACGAAAATGACGAACGACTGTCATGCATTCCATCACAGGCGATTGGGTCTCCACCATTTTGCATCGTCGGATATGAAATGGGCTGCAAATGTTAAGCATGGGGATGCCTTCGGTGTAATAATGATAGCTATTACTGTTCAAAATTGGCCTATGGTAATTGAAAAATACTTTTACACGAAATAAATTTACCAAGCCTTTCACATTGAAACCAATAGCGTGGCAATTTTTACTCGTTAATTTCTCATGACACTCATACCTAATGTCATGTGAAATGGTAGTTTAGGATTTAAGAAATCTTCATAGTTTGCCTAAAATAATGGTAAAGTATTTCAAATTTATTTTATATAGAAAATAAATAAGTGTATTTTAATGATTTCAAGTTTTTGACAGTGTTTTTCTTTTAAATAATAGAAACATTTAGTGTACATGGAGTATGTCAATAATTTCTTTAACATGATCGTATAATTAGAAATTAAAATAATTAAAAATTAAAATTATGTCCAGATCTTAATAATGAACACATTTAGGTTTTAACATTATTGCATCTTTTTTTTTAATAAAAATAATTGTTGTCATTTATTTGAAAGAGTTGTTTTATTTTTTTGAATTTAATTAATAACTGTCATGATTAATATATTTAACTTATATTTAATATATTTAAATTAGCATAAGTTAGTTAAAAAAATTAATTATAATATTTGATTTATAAATTTATAATATGAAATGTGGTTTATATTTTAATAATAATAAATAAATTATAAATAATTTAATTATACTTATTAATATATATTATATTTTTAAATAAAACTATTAATTACATAAAATATTAAAATTTATAATTATTAATAATTATTATAGTTTTATATAATACAAAAATACATCAAAATTTATTCTAATTGACTTTTCACACTTCTTCGGCGTATCCATTGCACACTAAGGTGCGATTGCTAGTTCTAAGTGTCTTAGAAGTAAACCTAAGATTAAAAAGGTGTTAATATCAATATTAAGTTGAAGATATGAAGTAGATGTATGAAAATAGATGTAAAGTAGATTAATAAATGATATATAAATAATAAATATGTAGAAATAGACATAAGTAAAAATAAATTGAGATTAAATATATAAAACAAATATAAATAAATCTAAGAAAGATATAAATAAAGATCAAACTATTAATAAAAAATATTACACATCAATATGTAATTAATATAAAGAGATATTCTACAACAATAAGAGATATAATATAATACCGTGAGCATCAAATAACAAAAACTCTAACTTTTTATCTTAAATTTGATGATCATTCACACATATAAAATAATTCTATTATAAACTAAAAGAACATTTAATTAAATAAAATATCTCTTGTAGATAAATTATATGAGATATGTATACTAAATCATTCCATAAAAATCCCAAAACTATAAAGGAAACTGGCACGGGAATGGTGATTTCAGCATGACAGTTTATTTCACTTTATTCATTTTTGGGATTCGTATGAAAACCGTATTACTTTTGACCTAGCTAGACTATTTTATATTTTGTTAGCTCTTATTTCCACGGCTGTCTATATTAATGGATACACCTGCTTTATTAGTGTTGAATATTGTTCCTTATAATAATCACATCAAAACGATATCTTCACGTGCATTTTATGATAGTATTTCTTGTGGATTTCCTCCATGGTTTTTTGTGCAGTCAACAAAATTTGTAAATGACTATTTTCTTATTATTTATAGTTTGGTAGATTGATCGTTACATCATAGAAACTCGCAAGTCTATACAATAATGTTTTCCTACTTATCTTGACTTGGATGACCCCTAGTATTAGTATTTTCCTCTTCACCATCTAGGGAATCCCTCCCCAATCTTATATTTTTTTTGGTTGATGCGATTACAAAAGTAAGCATGTTATTTCGCAATTATAATATTTAAATGACATTGCATAATTTTAGGACGCGGTTAATCTCCCTACAATAATGCATGTCTTAGACATGATAACATGCAAAAACGCAAAAAAACATATATAGAAACATACATAATATGATGGGACAATGTAGTGCGGGGTTCGTCAAGACGGAAGAGAAAAGTGATGAATTTGTCAAACGAGAGGAAACGTTACGATGATGGATACAGGGAAATAACGATGTCGTTAGGTAGTGTTTCCCGCGTTTTGCCAGTAGTCAACGTTGTGGGCGAGAGTTTCACCATAAAACTCGTCAGCTCAGTGGCTTGCAGGAGAAGCTATCCCTTTCTCTAGATTATGTGCACTTGCGGGCATTGGAGGTTGATGTGAGTAAGACTTGCATTCTAAATTGTAATAAGTATTGCTTTTCAAGAAGATGTGTTTAAATATGATAATGTACAAAATAATCGTAGGTTGGAAAACACTTTGCGTTGTGAGTTTTTCATTATGTACGTTCAAAGCTAAAGGTTGGAGTGCACGAGGTGGTGTTGCAAGATAAAAAAGACCAAATTGAGGTGAGAGATGACTAACCAGTTGGGTTGTTACTTGTAAAGGGTTTTAAAATAGTATGTGGGTTGCAAGTTTCATAAAACCCAGTATTTTGCAACCTACAATTTTTTTGACACTATGAATGTATTGAAAACCTTTTGTTATTTATATAGTACGAATGTAATGAAAGACACCTTCAAAATTTATAACAAGTCTTAGGTATACTAAAAATTGTGTTTCAATTCCTTATATGATGGTAAACTAAATGCACAGAATAATTGCAGCTTGGAAAACACAATGTGGGTTGTCAATTATTTCGTTCTACATGTTGAAATTTAAAGGTTAGAGAGCACGAGGCGAAGTTGCAAGTGGGGGTTACATAAAGCTAACCAAATTGAGCTAAGAGGTGACTAACCAATTAGGTTGTTACATGTAGAGGGTTTTACAACAGTTTTAGGTTGTAGGTTTCATAACATCCAGTGTTTTGCAACCTGGAATTTTACAAAACAATATAAGCGTCTTGAAAACCTTTTGTTATTTAGGCAGTACGAATGTAATGAAAGGAACCTTCAAAATTTATAACAAGTCTTAGGTAGACTAAAAATTGTGATTAAATTTCCTCATATGATTGTAAAATAAATGCACAAAATAATTTCAAGTTGGAAAACATAATGTGGGTTGTTAGTTATTTCATTCTACATATTGAAATTTAAAGGGTGGAGAGAATAGGGCATAGTTGCAGGTGGTAGTTACATAAAACTAACCAAATCGAGCTGAGGGTTGACTAACCAATTGGGTTGTTACGTGTAGAGGGTTTTACAATAATTTGTGAGATGCGTGTTTCATAACACGTGCAATCTTTGCAACCTAGAATTTTACAAAACAGTATGAATGTCTTGAAAACCTTTTATTATTTAGATAGTACGAATGTAATGAAAGGAACCTTCAAAATTTATAACAAGTCTTAGATAGACTAAAAATTGTGTCTCAATTTCCTCATATGATGGTAAAATAAATGCACATAATAACTGTAGGATGGAAAACACAATGTTGGTTGTCAATTATTTTATTTTGCATGTTGAAATTTAAAGGGTGGGGAGCACAAGGAGGAGTTGCAGATGGGGGTTACATAAAACTAACCAAATTGACCTAAGAGGTGACTAACCAATTGGGTTTTTACATGTAGAGGTTTTTACAATAGTTTGTGGGTTGTAGGCTTCATAACACCCACTATTTTCCAACCTACAATGATTGTAATGAAAACATGTTATCTACAAAGTATGAATGTAATGAAAGACACCTAAATTTACAACAACTATTACTTCGAGTAAAAATTGCATTTCAATTTCCTCATATGGTGGAAAAATAAATGCACAAAATAATTACAAGTTGGAAAAACACAGTGGGTTGTCAGCGATTTCATTTTGCTTGTTCTAAGCTCAATGGTGGAGAGCTCAAGGAGGAGTTGTAGGTGGAGGATACATAAAACTAATCGAATTAACATGAGGAGTGACTAACCAATTGAGTTGTTACATGTAGAGGTTCTTACAATAGTATGTGGGTTGCAAGTTTCATAACACCCACAGTTTTCTAACCTGCAATTACTGTAATGAAAACCTTTTGTTATTTATAGAGTATGAATGTAATGAAAGACACCTTCAAAATTTACCACAGTTCTGTTACTTAGAGTAAAAATTGAATGTTGGAAAAAAATAGTGGGTTGTGGGTGATATGATTGTGTTTGTTCTAAGCTAAAGGGTGGAGAGCACGGGGAGGATTTGCAAGTGGGGGATACATAAAACTAATCAAATTGACCTGAGGGTGACTAACTTATCGAGTTGTTACATGTAGAGGGTCTTATAACAATATGTGGGTTGCAAGTTTCATAACACCCACTATTTTCCAACCTACAATTAATGCAATGAAAACCTTTTGTTATTTACAGAGTACGAATGTAATGAAAGGCACCTTCAAAATTTTCCACAATTGCTACTTAGAGTAAAAATTGTGTTCCAATTTCCTCATGTGATGGAAAAAATAAATGTACAAAATAATCGCAGGTTTGAAAAACATAGTGGGTTGTGAGTGGTTTTTTTCTGCTTGTTCTAAGTTCAAGGGTGGAAAGGTCAAGGAGTTGCAAGTGGAGGATATATAAAACTAATAGAATTGACCTGAGGAGTGACTAACCAATTGAGTTGCTACATGTAGAGGGTTTTACAACACTATGTGGGTTGCAGGTTTCATAACACCCAATGTTTTCCAACATGCAATTATTGTAATAAAAACCTTTTGTTATTTACAGAGTATGAATGTAATGAAAGGAACCTTAAAAATTTACCACAACTAAAGAGTAAAAATTAGGTTTTAATTTTCTCATATGATGGAAAAATAAATGCACAAAATAATCGTAGGTTGGAAAAACATAGTGGCTTGTGAGTGATATGATTTTATGAAACCTGCAATCCATGCAAGTGTTGTTGTAAAACCCTCTACATAGCGGGGCATGCTTTTAACCAGAAAGCAAGAAAGACAATTACAAAAAAAAGGAGCAAACCTTGATGGAATACACATCAAGACCACTCAAATTCCTTAAAGGCAAATAAGAATGAAAGGTAATAGACACAAATGACAAAGATCATAATTTCTATACCCACGAATGATTTCCCAATAAGGAGAGTAATAGCTCCTTCCAAGTATATAAATAGATATAATTTAAGTGATTGTATATTAGGGCTATGAATAATATACCTTTCAGAATGAATAAATTCCTTTTCAATAAGGTGCACCCAAATATACTAGAGAAATATTGAAAAGTAATTGTAAATCAACACTAGAAAACTTACAATTCAAATAGAAAGGGACACACAAATACCAAACATCTCCTCATTTATTCAATACAATGGAATTTCACATACTTCTCCCTTCTCTCTATACAAAGGCCATGCTTGAAAATCCTAGCTATCACTTTCTTTTCCTAAAACTAAATATTCTCATTCCTTTTTAGAGACTCCTTATTCCAAAATAATAACTAATTATTGGAAATTAGATACTAAAGAAACCTCCAATTCTATGTAGAATATGAATTTTTTTACCTTTCATATTTTAATTCTAATATTTTGTAAATATTGGTCCCCCCTGAGCCCAGTTGGCTTAAGCTTAACTTTGATGGCTCAACCAAATGTAACCCGGGTTGAGCAGGTGAGGGTAGGACCATTCGTGATCATAATGGGAAAATGATTTTGGCTTATGCAATGAATCTTAGCGTTCAATATTACAACTTTTCTAAGGTGGCAGCAATGTTCTATGGTATTCATATTGCCATGAATTCTAGCTTTTCCAACCTGGCCATTGAAGGAGATTCCAAAAACACCATTCTTTTGCTAATTGGGATGGCTAAACCCTGTTGGTCCCTCTGTGACAATGTCCTATCAACTCACAATCTCATGATTACTCTTAGGAATAGTAGATCTACTCACGTGTATAGAAATGGAAACAAAGTAGCGGATGCCCTAGCTAACCTTAACGCTTTTACTCCTGTGTCACAAAAAAATGTATCCTTGACATTTTTCACTCATTTGGGCCTTACTTATGGTTTTTGACCTAGTTTTGCTTGGATTTAATGTTGTAATATGGTCAACACATTCACATTAGGTCTTGAACCCTTGCAGATCAATAAGAATTCTACGATGTCTTGTAAAAGTGTTGTAACCCACTTTCACACTTTTCTAGGACCCTTTCATTATATTTTACCTAAATAACCTATTTTTACCACTTAGCAAGCCCTATTTAAAAGTGTTGTAAGAAGTTGTAACAAACTCTCACACTTTCCTAGGCTTGTCATGTCAATAAATTGACCCTTTCTTATGATAAAATGACTCCTTAATGCACTTATAGGACTTAATTAAGTGTGTTTCGGAAGATAATCCAGTTAAGCGTCATTAATTACATTGTAATTCCCAACATCCACTTAAATTTCCCAAGTGGACTAAGTCGCCACCTTGGGCGACTTAGTCCCATTTGGCATAAAAATCAAAATTAATTCAAAATTCTGGCAGGATATTATCTCCTAAACCCTATGGTCGGCCTATGATGTGTTATTTTTGAGAAATTAGGGCACAACATGTATAAATAAAGGGTTTTTCCCCTCATTTTCATCATCTCTTACATCCCCTAACTCTCTCAACAAACACTCATCTTTCATTCTTCTCAAGCAAGCTAGGGTTTTGGCATTCTAAGTCATCAAGCAAGCATTCAAGGGTAGAATCTTTAACCATTGTTGTAGAAACTCAAGATCTATCATCAAGACAAGGTTCTAACTCCATTGTTTCATGCTTCATTACATTATTTTATCATTTTGGTTTAATTACCTAAAAGGGGTTTGACCAAGGCAAACCCCCATGCCCTAACATCCAACATTTCTTTCTCTCTTTGTGTGATTTGCAGGTCTTGTTTGTAGATTTTTCAAAGAGGAAGTGTGAAATGTTGTCAAAAACTTGTAAAATATCTTTAAGCTCGTCAAAACCCTAAGAGAGGCTTGGAGAACACCTATAGGCCGAGTTATGTAGTTTCAGATCCAAAAAATTACCAAGAACAAAAGTGCAGTTAGAGGGTTACAAATTCCTCTTTCAAATATTTTGAAAAGTCAAAGTGGACACTTCCCCCAGTTGTGGTGAATTAGTCCCACTATGCAGGTTTTTAAAAGATCTTTGCAGATTCAGACACCCATTTGGCTAAAACTGGCTCCAGTGCAATTTTCCAAAATTTTCCTGAAACTTGACTAAGTCGTCCAGTTTGGCACAATTGTCTCGCCGGGCTTAAAAATCAGATTTTGCGGAATTCTAGAGACATTTGAGGTCTTCACTCCAGTCTCTATCAATTTCCAGGTGAATTCTTTCTATTTACCCCTTTTATCTTGTTCTACATTGCATTTCAATCTATCTTTTTGCACATCATATTGCATCTTCAAGAATTAGTATTTTCCAAGTTTACACTTGGTGGTGAACCCACCTTTCTATCCCTTTTTCACCTTGAAGAACTCTCCCTTTGATAAATTTTAATCTCCTTTGCATTAAAGTCTCAAGGTTTTGTTCTTGAATGAATTACGAATCTTTGTCCCTTCCCCTTTAGGTGCAAAACCCTAGAGGTACCACAAAGGTGACAAAATTTGTGGTTCATTTTGGTGAACCTGACTTTTGAACACCTTCTTGTTTGATTTGGAGTCCCTTATCACCCTAGATTTAGTTTGCATTGCATTTTGCATTGTTTAATTTGCATTCTAGGGTTTCACATTTTTGCATTAATCAAATTGTCTATAACTTGTATTTTTGCATCTCAAATCATTGTCAATAATATAAAATCTACATTTATCTTTCCTCTTCTAGTCATCCAACATCAAAACCATCCAACCCAGTTGAAAATTTCTAGAAATTTTGAAAAAAACCCTAGCTAGGACTAATTCGCCATTTTGGGCGACTTAGTCCTTGTCTATATTTTTAACTATTTGTTTTAGCATTAGAAATCTCATTTTTGTGCTTTCTTAGCCTCCTAGTATCATATACTATAAGTCTGGAAAGTTTCAGGAACATTTGTTTTATGCATCTAGCTCAAAAACATCAATTTGGGGTAGTCATTCTTGAAATCATTTCATCATTAGATCTGAAAATGCTTACATTTCTAAAATTTTGCATAACATTGATAAAAGTGCTTTTCACTTTTGCACACACAATGTTTCTATTTATAAAAATTTGCATAAGTTTGATAGAAGTTGTTTTCATCCTTGCATGTACATTATTCACATTCTTAAAGCTTAGCATATATTAGATAAAAATGTTTTGTATCTTTGGATATACATTGTTCATATTGCTAAAACATTGCATGAAATGGTTGCATGTACTTTTCATTTTTGTTCAAACAATGGTAGTATCTTATATATCTAGACATGCTAAGAAAAATTTCCTACCCCCTCCCTATGAGAGTGTTTTAGTGAAAGAGGATACAACCTTGGACATTCCTAACAATCATATTTGTTCTTCTCCTAATATCTCTCCTATTGGTGATGAAGATATTATGGTAGAAGAACCAATCAATGAGAGCTTTGAGAATTCTAGTTGTTTCTCTCCTCTTACATCTCTTAGTGGACAAGACATTAATGAACACAACAACACAAACATAGCTAATCATGACAATCACATTTTTTCTTCTCCTAGTATTTCTCCTAGTTGTGAAGAAGATACTTTGTTGTTAGAAAACACAATTGATGAAGGTCATGAAAATCTTTGTTATCTCCCTTCACCTAGAGCAACCCTTATTACGCACGACAATTCAACCATTGATCCTTCCCCTACATGTGATGAAGTCCTTTTAGAAGAACCAACCTTTGATTGTCAAGAGCAATTGTTTTTTAGTTCTCCTAAAAACCTTCCTCCTAGGGAGGATATCATGATACACAATAAAGATAAAACTAACAATAATAATATTGTATCCTAGAAGAAAATGAAGAGACACCCTTAGCCTCTCACTCACTCAAGGATGTTAATATTATTCAACCTCAACTTATCCTTTACCCCCCCTTCACACAAACAACAAACTCATAGCAAACTCGAACTCATCCTCTACCCACCTAAGAATAATGTGTCTTATCGAGTTATAATACCATTGCTCATACACATTACACAAGAAATAATCTGCGCCCACAACAACCAAGCCCAACCCCCTTACATTTACCCAATCCCATATTACCTGCTACCCCTCGATTAAATTCACTCATTAGGGTGTATGATCTTGTTGAACAACTAAGAAATACTCCTGCTAAGATATCATTATGGGATCTTATTCAAGCTTCCCCTCACTATCACAACATGATGCAAAATACCCTACAACAAGTTCCTATCCCTTGTAATATGCAACCAAAAGACATAGCAATTATAATTCACAAAATCAATGCTGATATTGTTTTTCACCAAAGTCAGCTTCCTCCTTTGGAAGTGCAAAAAAAAATGAAGCTTTCATGGTCATAGCTCTATACAAACAAAAAGGGATCAAGAGAACTCTTGTAGATACCGGGGTGCTGGCAAGAAGTTGAGTCCACTTTTTGGCCATTTAGTGGAAGTGTTTTCCCTGATTTTCAGACTTCGACACATTTGGCCTTAAAATTTGAAACACTTAGAGATGGAATTTTAAAAAAATTCAATAATCATAAAATGTAGTACTCGGAGTCTAGTTTTTAAATATGTAATTTATTTCAATACCCAGATGATACAAATTGACTTTCAATATGCGTTTCTAAAAACCACTGTTTAAAAGTCATTTTTTTTACCATACCATGCACGTGTACATCATCCATATTTTGAACTAAATAATCATATTTTTCTAAATACTTTTGGGAGAATTTGTAACTCAGTGAAGCACGCTTTCCATATTCTTTTATAATTTTTGATTGATTTGTTTTGTTAATATTTTACTAGCCATATTTGGTGTTTTAAAAAATCGCCATATACGTCACGCATAAGATGACCTAAACTTATGATTTTTTGAAATTGAAAATAATTGTTTGAAGTACGCTTTCATGCCATTCGTAAAAATGTTATGTTGATAAAAAGTTATTAAAATACTAAAAAACACTGATAATTCAAGTTTATGGACCTTTTTATCCGTAAATTAAATGAAAAATATAAAAATTGTATTTTTTTTACATATTTGGAATCTACACTATCTATTCTATAATGGGTTTTAATTTCATTGAGAAACTCTGCAAAGAAAGCCTTCAGACGTATGCCCAAAGTTAGTATTTTTTGTGATATTGCTAGGACCTTCAACTTGTAGGTCAAACCAAGTCCACGGCTTAGGTTTGGATCTGCAAACCATTTCTCGAACCTGTTAACAAAGCAAAAACCCGGCTTAAATTTAAAATTTTAAAAAATGGGATCCCGTTTATAATTTACCCGCTGAAAAGTAAATGGTGGGGCCGTTGGAAAATGAAACGGGATCCTAATTTATTTAACTCGGGATCTCGTTTATTAAACGGGATCCCGATTTATTTAACTCGGGATCTAATTTATTAAACAGGATCTCGAGTTCTTTTTTACCGTTATTTTTTAATTTACTGTCAAAAAGGGGTATGTCGGGTCTAAGAATCATTTTGTACGACCGATTGCAACATATTCCCTATTTTCCATCAACTTTAGTCTTGTTGAAGCTCTTCAAGTTGGGTTTTTTTTCAATTTTGAAAGGAGGCATCATTGGGACGATGCGAGAAAATAATTTTGTTGAATTGCTATTTGTTTGAAGGATGAAGAATTTTTTTGTTGAATTGCTATTTG
The DNA here is from genome assembly GCA_007115665.2 of Sequoiadendron giganteum. Lineage (NCBI taxonomy): Eukaryota > Viridiplantae > Streptophyta > Pinopsida > Cupressales > Cupressaceae > Sequoiadendron > Sequoiadendron giganteum. The sequence goes on from CM021101.1 coordinate 606,865,519, forward strand.
TTTTGAAAGGAGGAAGATAATTTTTTTTGAATTCCTATTTGCTTTCAAAGAAGGATGAATTTTTTTGTTTAATTGAGCTACTTGTTTGAAGAAGGAAGAGTAATTTTGTTGAATTCCTATAAATGTTTCAAAAGAGGATGTGAAATTTCGTTTGATTGAGCTACTTGTTTGGAGGAAGAAGAATTTTTTTGAGCAATTGCTACCTGTTTGAAGGAGGAAGATGAATTTTGTTTAATTGATACTTGTTTGAAGGAGGAAGAGGATTCTTGTTCAATTGTTACTTGTTTGAAAGAGGAAGAGGAATTTTTTTTCAATTGATACTTATTTGAAGGAGGAAGAGGAATTTTGTGAGCAACTGCTACTTGTTTGAAGGAGGAATGAGCTCAAGGAAAACTCAAGTTTTTGACATTCATTTGTGTATACTTCAAAAAATTTCAATCATGGGATCACAATGTCAGAATAAGAGGAAAGATAGGAAGGTATTCACCCCTGAAGAAATTCAAGCAAAGAGAGAGAAGGAGAAAAAAATACAAAGAGAAAGAAGAATGAGAATTCGATCAATGAATGATGTGTTGGACTAACCGCCAGCATCTTCCTTCGGGTTCACGACATGGTTTAACCACCTCCCATGGATCTTAACTGATGCTTGTATCAGGCATTGACAGGTCGATCTTTTGTTGCAATGACAAGGCCAACAATTGGTATCAGAGCTAGTCACAAGTTTGAACCCCTCAGGTGACGCTAAGGGGGGGATTGTTCGAATAACCACCAGCATCTCCCTTCGTGTTCACGACATGGTTTAACCGCCTCCCGTGGATCTTAATTGACACTTGTATCAGACATTGACAGGTAGATCTTTTGGTGCAACGACAAGGCCAACATGATGGTGAAGCATCCAATTCCACAACTATTGAAGATAAAAACATTGAGGAAACCATGGATGTAGAGGATGCAAACTTGCAAGAAGTGAATGTGGAAACTAATACGAATATACAAACTACTCCTTGTATGTCTCCAAATATCCCTTCCAATGCTATGGAGAATGTTTCAATAGGCACAAGTCCAAGTACGTATGAAGATGAAAATGAAAATGAAAATGAAGATGAAGATGAGAATGAAAATGAAATTGCAAATGAAAATGAAAATGAAAATTGTTAAATATAGATTAAACTGATCAGATTATAAACAGAATAATGAACTTGATATTATGAAGTTGATGTCAAATCAAATCTTGGATGTATGTATCATGATTCTAGGTCCGAATTTCTCTTGTTGATGTTCGATCCTTAAGTGCAGAACATATATTAATTTCGATGTTTTCAAATGAGGATCAAATGTATATTAAATATCTTAAAGGGAGACACGTCCCATGAGCATACATGTCTCCACAAAGTGGAGACATGTCCGCTCATGAGACTTGTCCCTTTATTTGTGCCAATTCGTCTAACTAACCACCCGATTACCAATCTGTGGTTAGTTACTTAACAATCATATATGTTTGCTAAGTTCGATCTGAACTTAACTTGCACAAATAAATAATAATATCTGATCTAGAAGTGATCACTGAAAATGATGCATGATCGGGTTTTAGTGAAGAACATACAAAGCCAATAGTCTGCAAGTAATAACCTCTAATTGCAGATCGACAATATACTTGGGTTGTAGCAGATTTTGATATATATAAATGATGATGTTGAATATATTCAATCATCATTTATATCTAACTGAAGCTACCTTAATTCAACACTCCCTATTAGCTAGGGAAGATAACTCTAACCAAGTATATAGTGATATCACCTTACTCATGATATCAGGAGATATGGTATGCTTCTAATAGTGTCAAGTTACATGACATTCTTCATAACACATCTTCATTATGGTATGTGCATTGACATCAAGTCTCATGATGTCTACCATAATAAATCATGGCATATCCACAGATACATTTATCCACCATGATTATCCCATAAGGATCATAATGAACTTACACTGATATCAAGTCTCATGATATCTATCAAAATGTCCACGAGATACTATCATGAGATATCCATAGATATCAAGTCACATGATATCTATCATGATAGTGCAACTAATCATTGTAGAGTCGTCACCTTACAATGTCAAATACAAGTGTTCATTATCAGAAAGATTTCCACCTTTCAATAATGTACACAGGGGGAGAGAGGGTCCATAAAGTCATGGAGTCACACATGTATGATAAAAGGGTTTACACATTAAACATATTTTAATTACATTAGTACAAAATAAACAATTTGAATCTCAATAATAATTTACATTTCAACCATACCAAGTTTCTTCCTGAAGTGTTCAACTTTAACTTTGGAGAGAGGCTTGGTGAGAATTTCTATTGTTTGATCATTTGTAGTAATATACTCCAACTGGATCACATTCCTTTCTACCATGTCTCTCACATAGTGATAAGGAATCTCTATATGTTTTGATTTATCATGGAATACTGGATTCACTTAAAGCTTAATGCAACTCTGATTGTCATAGTGGATAATAGTAGGATTCAAGGACTCACCGAATAATCCTACAAGAAATTTCTGAAGCCATGCTGCTTCTCTTGCCCCCATAGACACTGCAATATATTCAGCTTTTGTTGAGCTTTGTGCCACTGAGGACTATTTCCTGTTGATCCAAGAGATCATAGCCGATCCTAAACTCAAGTAACATCCTGATGTGCTTTTCCGATTAGTTACACTTCCAACCCAATCTGAATAAGAGTATCCATGTAAGTCTAGGTTGTCATTCTTGTATTTAAGACCATATCCAATAGTACCTTGAAGGTATCTCAATATATGCTTCACAACAACAAGGTGAATTTCCTTTGGCTCACACATAAACTGGCTTAAGGCATTCAGTGCATAGCAAATATCTGGTCTGGTGTTAACCAAGTACATTAATGATCCAATTATTTGTCTATAAAGAGTGGGATCTAGAAATTTTGATTTTGCTACTGCTTCTTTCAATTTGTGTAAGTTGGTTTCCATAGGTGTAGACATGGGTCTACAGTCTAACATCCCAAATCTCTTTAGAATATCAATAGTATACTTTCCTTGATTTAGAATGATACCATCTGATTTCTGCCAGACTTCTAACCCCAGGAAGTAATGTAAAATGCCCAAGTCTTTCATGTCAAATTTTGAAGCCAGGTCCTTTTTACATTGAATAATAAGGTGATCTTCTCCTGTTATTAGTAGGTCATCAACATATAAAATTAGTATCAACATATCACCTTTAATTACCTTAAAATAGAGATTTGGATCTGCATCATTCTTGGAAAATCCTAGTCCCAAAAGATAGCTATCAATTCTTTCATACCAAGCTCTGGGATCCTGTTTAAGTCCATATAGAGCTTTCTTTAATCTGCATATATGTGAGTCTTCTTTATGTATCACAAAACCTTCAGGTTGCTCTAAATAGACTTCTTCTTCAATGGTCCCATTCAAGAAAGCAATTGTCACATCCATTTGATGGATCTTCCAGACTTTAGCTGCTGCAATAGCTATTACTTCTCTCATAGAGGTGTACCGGGCAATAGGTGCAAATGTCTCTTCATAATCAATACCTTCCTTTTGTGAGAAACCTCTAGCCAAAAAACGTGCCTTGTGTTTCTCTATACTGCCATCAGCAGCATGTTTGATTTTGAAGAGCCATTTGGAAGAGACAACAGATTTCTCTTTTCGTCTAGGTACTATATCCCATACATCATTTTTCAAAATGGACTGATACTCTTCTGTCATAGCATCTTTCTACACTTGATGCTTGAGAGCTTCCATAACACTAGTTGGTTCTGAACTAATGATCTCATTCATTAAGGCAACTAGCTTGAGATTCTTTTGCGTCTCTTAGTTTCTCTAAAAGTTCCTTTGAGTGTTGTATGATTCTCAGCTTCCTTAATCATCTTTCTGGCCCAAAGTGGTCTCCTCTTGCTGTTGTTATTAGGATTCTCTTCTAGAGCAGTTTGGTTTTCATTTATGATTTCTTCAGGATACTCCCTTTGAATCTCAGGAGCAAGATCCTCCTCCACGACTTTAGGAGAATCTTGAATTTCTATCTCATTAGAACTCTTTGCCCTTTTGAAAGCAATGTCTTCCTCAAAGATGACATATCTACTTAGTTCAATTTGTTTATCTCCGGATATGTATATTTTGTAAGATTTTGAGGTTTCACTATAGCCCACAAATATCCCTTTCTTTCCAGAAGGTTCTAATTTAGATCTCTTTTCTTTAGGTACATGAATGTAGATAGGGAAACCAAAGATCCTTAAGTGACTTATGTCAGGTTTTACACAAGTAAATGATTCTTCAGGAGTCTTGTTATCTAGATGTGAGTGGGGACATCTATTTTGAATGTAGACAACTATCCTAGAGGCTTCTGCCCAAAATGAAGTTTCTATGTTTTGGTCAAACAACATTGCTCTAGTAGCTTCTACAATAGTTCTATTTTTCCTCTCAGCAACACCATTTTGTTGAGGATTGTAGGCTACAGTAAACTCCCTCTTAATCCCAGCATTTACACAAAATTCCTTAAAGATTTTCGAGGTGTATTCCTTCCCATTATCTGTTCTTAGTATTTTGATTTTCTTCCCGGAAAAGTTTTCTGTAAGAGCTTTGAACTCCTTAAACCTTTTAAGGATTTCTATTGACTCTTTACATTTAAGAAAATATATCCAAGTCTTCCTAGAGAAGTCATCTACAAATATTACATAATATAAGAACCTTGCCATGGAGGGTACAAACATGGGTCCACATAAGTCAGAGTGTACTAGTTCTAATACATTTCTGGTTTTACTCAAACTATTTTGGAAGGTCCCCTTTGTATTCTTCCCTAGGGCACACCCTTTGCATGCTCCTTCATGAATTTGTTTTAGTTTTGGAAATCCTATTACTAATTTTTCTATAGAAGGTAGGGCACGAAAATGAATATGTCCTAATCTTCGATGCCAAATTTCATTTGAATCATAGGTCTCATGAATGAGAGCTTGTTTAGTGTCAGTGCATAGTTTGTAGAGATATCCTTGTCTTATACCTATAGTTTTTGCTTTCTTTATAGTGGAGTTCTTTGGCCATGCCAAAAATTTTCCATCCATAAAGGTAACCCTATATCCGTTGTCTTCAAGAGCATAAATGGATATTAGATTCCTCTTTATTCCTGGTACAAACAAGAATCCGGTGAGTTGTAGAGAGAGGTCAGACTTCAAATTTATGGTGCAAGTTCCAACCCCCTTTACTGGATGTGCAGAATCATTCCCAATAGTTATTCTTTGTCAGTTTCATCTATCATATTATCTAGGTGTTCTCTGAACCCTGTGATGTGCCTTGATGAACCACTATCAATTACCTAGTTGTTGACTTTGTTTGATACTTGGCTTGATAATGCTGAGTAGAAGACAAATTTCTTAGAATCATATTATGTATTTGTCTTTCCAAATTTAGCAAAGGATGCTTGTTGTTGTGTTCTATCAAGGCACTTCATTGCATAGTGTCCATATTGATCACATTCGAAACATTGTATTTGGGTGATGTTTTTCCTTTTATTGAATGATCCCTTTCCATAAGAATCCTTCTTTCTCTTGAAGTTTTTCTTCATACCTTTCTTATGAGAATTTGTGTTTAGCACATGAATATCCTCATTTATGGGTTTCTAATTGTTTTCTTTTGTCATTAGTCTTGTTTCTTCTTGTAAGCAATTTGTTCTTAGCCTATCAAATTTAGGGAGTTTTGATCTTGCATTTATTACTTGAACAAATGACTCCCATGAGTTTGGTAGGCCACCTAGAGTTATTAGTGTTAACTCCTTGCTATCAATTTGATATCCGACTGTTGACAGTTGATTTCTTAGTTCATTTATTTTCATGAAATATGCATTAATAGATCATCCCTTGTTTATTTGAACATGATTAAGTTGCCTCTTTAGAGCAAGGGTCCTACTGGTGTTGTTTATTTTAAAGGTGCTTTCAAGGGATTTAAACATTTGATATGCAATCTCATGTTTAGATAGAATAGGTACTATATGGTCCCTAACTTCATCTACTATAATTTTCATAATTTTCTCATCTTTCTCAATCCATTGAGATTTCTCCAGATCATTCTCTGGTTCTATCTTGTTTTCTTTCACAAATGAGTCTAACTTATTTTCTTTCAGAATCATCATGATTCTAAATTTCCATGAAGTATAGTTGTTTGCACCTTCAAGACGATCCTCAAATTTGATTACACTTGACATTATGAAGAATGAAATGTGTTTGTGATTTCAAGAGAAAATACAATTTTTAAATAATCTAATATCTGGATTTAAGCGGATCTTTTCTCAACGTGGCTCTGATACCATGTTAAATATAGATTAAACCGATCAGATTATAAATAAAATAATGAACTTGATATTATGAAGTTGATGTCAAATCAAATCTTCGATGTATGTATCATGATATTAGGTCTGAATTTCTCTTGTTGATGTTCGATCCTCAAGTGCAAAACATATATTAATTTCGATGTCTTCAAATGAGGATCAAATGTATATTAAATATCTTAAATGGATACACGTCCCATGAGCGGACATGTCTCCACAAAGTGGAGACACGTCCGCTCATGAGACGTGTCCCTTTATTTGTGCCAATTCGTCTAACTAACCACTCGATTACCAATCGGTGGTTAGTTACTTAACAAACGTATATGTTTGCTAAGTTCAATCTGAACTTAACTTGCACAAATAAATAATAATATCTGATCTGGAAGTGATCATTGAAAATGATGCATGATCGGGTTTTAGTGAAGAACATACAAAGCCAATAATCTACAAGTAATAACCTCTAACTGTAGATCGACAATATACTTGGGTTGTAGCAGATTTTGATATATATAAATGATGACGTTGAATATATTCAATCATCATTTATATCTAATCGAAGCTACCTTAATTCAACAAAAATGAAAATGAAGATGAGAATGAAAATGAAAATGAAAATAGTTTTGAATATATATATTTTTTAATTGAAAGTGATGTTTTGGATAATCTTCCTAGTAAAATTTTTGAGAGACAAATAATAACACATGCTAATAGATTATACAATCAATTTTTTTATTGTAAAAAAATTTCAGTTCAATGTCAACTAATGATGCAATTAATGAATGTGCGAAAAATGAGAAAAATAATGAAAAAGTTAGGCATTTTTGTTAAACAAAGAAGAAAGGATCAATCAATAAAACATGCTATGTTTAGTATTGCTAGTGCCATTCAGTCTATTGGAAAAAACAGTGGGTCTAAAGATAAGAATGCAACAAGAAGAGCTATAACAACTGCTATAGTTAATAAATCAACTTTGAATAAAAGAATGGTAAGCAATATTAGCGAAGTTTTAAAAATGTATCCTAAAACATTGCTAAGAGCGGAAAAAAGAAGAGAAACTATAGAAAATGATCCTATCAACCAATGTTGGAGTTTCAATGGTTGACTCCCGAGCTCTGATATGAAATTGAATGTTGAAATTAAATCTTTGATTGAAAAATATCAGCATGATAATACTAGGGTATCATCTAATGCTAGAGATGTTTTAAAATTAAGGATGGGGTCAAAAGTTCGTGATCCTCATCCAAAACACCTATTAGATACAACACAAACTGAATTTTATAAAAAAATTTGTGGTGATTCAATGTTGCCTGGTAATATTAAAATAAGCCAAAGGTTTTTTGAAAAATGTAAACCATGGTACGTAAAAATTAATAAAGAACAAATATCTTGTTGTAAAACACATGTTCAATTTTGTTATTTTGATGATGTTTTTTGATATATACGTTGTAATTTGCATACTAACATGATTATGCAGGAATGTGGTATCAATATGCCACTTGCAACAATAAGGGAGTTTATATCAAGTTTATTTTGTGAAAGATCTAATGAAAAATTATTTTATTCAAGTTCTTGTATTTCTGGACAATGCAGTAGTTGTGGAAATCTTTCATTCTTCAGAGTTTGCATGCATGAAAGTGTTGATAATTATTTTGGAAAACAATTAGTTGATGTTAAAATATTTAAGAATGTTGATTATTCTCTAAAAGATGGAAAATTTGGAAAGCGTTGTGATTTAATTACAAAAAAAGTTAGTGTACATGCATTCATATTAGAATTTAAGAATGAGATTATACCAAAATATGTCATGCATGAACTCAACATGCTCGATGGCTTAATGGCCAATTTTGCACATGTAGAAACATATTTCCAATTGGTAGTATACTTTCAATGGTTGATTTTGCGGAAAATTATACTCTAGCTTCGCAAGAGGAAATTCAATCACAGTATTATAATTTAGTGCAAGTAGCTATGTTTGTCCATATTATTTATAGACATGTAGATGATAGCACTGAGGATGATAGAAAAGTTTTGAGGGAGTATCATTTTTATTTGAGTGACAACCGATTACACTGATCAGAGTTTGTTCAATATTGTTTTAGTATATTTTATAGAAATTTAAGAGAAAAAAGAATCCAGATGATAGAACACCACATATGGTCAGATAATTGTACGGGGCAGTTCAAGAATGCTCGAATATTCTATTGGTTAAGTAGGGTTCACAAGGAACTTAATGTCCAACATATATGGAGTTTTTTTGAAGCTGGGCATGGTAAAGGAGAGCATGATGGAGCTGGTGTGTGTGTCAAAATAATTCTCGCTAGAGAACGATTAAAATTTGAGGATGTAGTAAAATTTAAAGATGCACGTGGCATTGTGGATTGGTGCAATACAAGATCATTTGTACCTAGTTCGAGTGAGTACTCTACAGTTCATCGATTCTTTTGGTTGGTTGAAGAAGAGAACATTGTACCCAGAGTTGACTGTGAGACAATTAGTGGATCTACTAAATGAAATTCATTTAGGAGTTCGAGAACAAGCACATGGACTATCTGGACAAGGGAGCTTGCATGTTTTTGTCAGTTTTGTATCTTGGGAGATTGGTGAGCATGTGAAAATACAAAATGGGTTGAACAGTAGGAGAAAATATTATTGACACCTACACAAGCACATGATCTCAGGAGATTTATTTCATTTTATTTCAATTTATTAAGTTATTTTCTAATACTAAATTATTTATATGGATATGTGCAAGTTATTAAATCAAATCTTGTTTGTAGGACATGTGTATGTTGTTGTTGCACCTGAGGGGAATGAAGATGAAACAAAATATTGGATGGCTCGTTGTGTGGAGACTAAACATAAGTTAATAGCACCTCAAGAAGATGATGATGGCTATCATTATCCAATAGGTACGGTGATCCCCTTAAGAAAATTTTGAGAACTTATTTGATGATGGTTTTCATGTTTTCCAATAGGATTCGTGGTGGTTGTTGGCACTTGGCTAAAAAAATACCTAACAAGGAAGAATGGTCTACCTGCATTCAAAGATTATGAAATGCATAAAAATATTATATACTATTCACATTTGGTGGTGGCAACAAATATAACTAGATTGGTATCGTGGAAGACCTACAAATAAAGTGCTATGTACAATTTCTATGGAAAAGCATGAGAAAATCATAGATGCATTGCAAAAAAGAGAGGATGTAGATGGTACAATGGAATAAGTAAATATAGGTAACTATAGTTTTAGTTTTATATTGTCATTTTAAATAGATTAAATACATGTTTCGATGTTGGTCAAGTGTGTTATTAGTTTAAATTGATTTAAATTTTCCTTTTATAGATCCTTAAGCCATAATCACAAAAAGGATCTAGTCCATGCAGATTCAACCTAGACGACATGGAATACTTGGTAAAAATAGGTAATTATTAGTTAAATTATATTTAAATACATGTTTTGATTATATATTGATATTGCTTGTACATTAATAGTTAAAATTTATTTATTATCCTTTTTTGTATCCTTAAGCCATCATTGCATTGATAGATCATACTTTGAAACAAAAAGGAGATGATGCCTGGATTCAACCTACACACATGTGTGGAATACTTTTAAATGCAGGTGCTTGAGTTGTGTACATATAGATAGTTTTATATAAATTAAAATATGTATGTTTTGATGATTTCATTGATATTGCTTGTACCTTTTTGATATCAGGTGGCATGAAGACCTACTACATTTCGAGCATGAGTTTGAGATGTTCTTGAGATGGCATATCCAAATTTTGTAAACATTGTTTTGAGATGACATATATGTACATACATACTTACACAATTAAACATTTTGTACAAATTACAAATACATGTACATACCCCTTAAGACATCCCCTTAAGAAAACCTATAAATTAGTGTTGGATGCTATTATTTGTTTTGACAACTTATAAATTAGTATTGGATGCTATTATTTGTTTTGACAACTTATAAATTAGTGTTGGATGCTATTGTTATAGAATTCATTAATGCTTTTGTTCTCTAATCTTGTATGGTATTGTTTATTTATTAAACTTTCATCCTTTGTGGTATATAAACAGATTGCTTTTGTTTATAAATTATGATTTATTGACTAATTTTATTAATTGACATGAATTGAATAAGTTCATTGACTAATTATCGCTAATTATTGAATGCACATATCATGTATATCATTTATGGGATCACTAAATTTGTAAAGTACAAATATTAAAATGTCCTATTAATTTCAACTTTAATTTCATATTTATATTAAATTTCACATTAATGTCCTATATTAATGTCTTGACTATGAACATAAAATGCATAAATGTACATGTGTAAATTAAAATTTCAAACAATATAATAAATTCCATAATTTACAACATATTAAGTGGATGGAACCAATATATTAAGCACATGAAATAAAGCCCATAATTTATAACATATTAAGTGCATGGAACCAATATATTAAGTGCATGAAATAAAGTCCATCAGAGTGTACAACCCATGAACTAAAGTCCAACAAAGTACTTGACCCATGAAATATAAATTCCAACAAAGTACATGAGAAGCCAAATACGTAGTCCATGAAATAATCAAATATAACCCATAAAATCATGTTTAGGTCATGTATTGTCTCTATAATGAAGATACCTCTTCACACCATGTGGACTATGCAGATGACCTAAAACACTTTGTACAAGAGAAAGATGAAATCATATGTAAGACGATTAAAAATGATTTAATGACCATTTAATTTATAATTCATCATAAAATTAAATTACCATCATATCTGGGTCTGGATGCTCTGGTGCACCTGAACCACCCTCTAAATTCTCTGAATCAATCTACATAAACAAGACAAAGAAAGTTGAAATTAGATGTAAGTCTATAATTAAAAATGATTTAATTCAATTTAATTTATAATTTATGATATTTTAATTGTACTGTATTATGAGGTTGTGCACCCTCTTCTCTAGGACCTGTTTGTACATGCTCAACTACAAGATGTGTCTCCTGCTAGATAAAAAAAAAGAATTTAAAACATCTATTAGCTCATATTATATATATATATATATATATATATATATATATTCATTTTAAAATTTAAAATTAAAGTTATTCAGAATATATAATTTTTAATTGACTTTAAATATATAATAAAAAATTTAAATTACCATGATATCTGGAGCCTGCTCTGCATGTCCTCCTAGAGGTGTAATCATAACTGGGTCATGGCAGAAAGTCGCACTAACAAAGTCCTACAAGATCAAATTTAAAGCATGTATACTTGAATTAGGTTAAAATATATATATTCAAGTTTGCACATTTTGTGTAGATTTTTTTTTTAAACAACCTAGAAATCAAAGGCCTCACGAGTAGCCACAACATCTATTATTTGCCCAATGCCCATTCTCATTGTTGTATCAACCTAGACATACATGTAGACATTTTTAACGCTTATAATATTTACAAGTGTACATGCACATTTGATATATAGTGAATTCAAAATTCATAATTGTAAGTATACTAATGTAAGTCAAACAATTTACAATATAAATGTACTTGCCCTTGATCTACGATGCCCGATAGTGGAGGAATGCTCAACAACCCCTCAGGTGGAATCGGCGTGGAAGCCGATTGACTCCCCTAAACCAGCATAAATATTTTAAACATATGTTCATGATTCAATTATAAATTTAAAACTCAAGTTAAAAATCATTTCATATATAATTTAGAAAATTAAAATCAAAATACCCCAAAAGGGTTGCTGACTAGGACTAGTCTTGATGTATGTACTCGTGAAGCAGATGATTGCCCCATCATCAGTGTCATCTGTACACCAAACAGTTTGTTGTTAAAATGTATTGCAAAATTTCTTTGATAAATATGTATTCATTAAAATTCTTATAAAATCAACATGTAGATGCATATTTATACCTATGTCACAGTGTCCTCAGGGTGATGGTCTACTGTAAGAAATTCTACAAATGAGCTGAGGCAACAAGATGAACCACCAAAATCTCCATGTCCACCCAAACTAGGTGTGGTCTGATTGGGTCCATAGCATAATTGATGGAAACTAGTACATACATGTGGGACCCTTGACACTCCTAGAGTGGTACTCGAACCAAATCCATAAAATACTCCTCCATCATCGTCATCTCTATGCTTCCTACTCACTATTGTAGAAGCATGTTGATCAAGGTCTCTTGTGAGTGTACTAAGAGATCCTAATGTCGAGACCACCACACGTTGATGCACAGGTGCGAGAATGGGAGGACCAATAGCAACAACAAGGGGTTGTGCATGTACGGGGCATTGGGGCTCAACCCTTGCCCCTAACCTTTGTTGTGGCATGCCGCCACCAACACCCTAAAATGATTTAAAATCAAAATAATTGGGCTTTTTCCCCATAAAAAACTCTACATATAATTTCCTCAAAAATATAATGGGACCTCCCAATTAGCATGTGGTGGACTGTCAAAAACCATATACCATCGATCCCAAAAATGTGCACTCATTTGTGGATGTATACACCACCTCATGGATATTATATATTTATTGGGAGGAATGGGTTATCGAGTAATAGGGTCGAGAGAGTAAGGGGCTAGGTGGGATTTTTTTATTTTAAGGTCTAAAATTTGTTTATAGGAGAGACCGTTTGCATAAAATTATCTCATCTGCTATCTATCTCGTCGATGCCTATCTAGATCAGAATCAATCGTCCTAATGGCATTCATAACCTTTTGCATCGCAGATGCAAAACATCTCACGTGTAGAGGAATCAATGCTTGATTCTGCATAACATTGATTTTATTTTGAATGGATGCAACTTGATCATTTATGTGTTCTCGCAAGCGAGCCTTATTGGATGCAACGGGTGCTAGAGGTGGGATATTAGGTTGAGGGGGTGGAGGGGGAGGTGGAGGTGGCTGAGGTGCTAGATTGTGGATATCATCGATGTTAAATTGATACATGATATCATATATAAGTGCACCTGCATTAAATTATACAAAATTAACATACAAACTTACAAAATTACAAGTACATATACATTGATTGAACTTGAGCATGTGCATACAAAATTCAAAATTTAACACATACATACATTTAAAATAAAACATACAATGCATAATTTGCATGCATACGTCAAACTTACAAAATTACAAGTACATATACATTTATTGAACTTGAGCATTCAAAATTTGACATGTACATACATTTAAAATAAAAAAATACAATGCATAATTTGCATGCATACACCATTCAACTAAACTATGTACATACATACAAATTTCAAAATTTAAGATCTAGAACTATGTAATTTTAATACATGTACATACTAAAAACTAAACTTGAAACATTCACAAAAAGCTCATTTTATGTCTAACGCATATATATATATATATTATATTTTTCCAACAAGAGAAATCATGATCTAGTAGATAGCCATAAAATATATACTATTATAGATTCATCATTATAAGTTCATAAATTCCACCAAATTCATAAATTCATGTCACTAAAAATATCCATCTGGAACCAAAATCATAAATTCAAGTCACTAAAAATATCCATCGAACCAAATTTATAAATTCATAACTATAAGATCATTGTCTTAATTTAGAAACTGTTGTGGCTCTCAATTGCATTTCTTCATTTCTTTGTGTTCTCCTTTTCAGAATCGCAAGTTTACCTCACCTCTAGCCATTGTTGATGCTCATCTAAGATCCCATCCATAGCCCTAACAACAACAACAATGGTTTGCATCCTAGATACAAACATCCTCATAGGTGGTGTGATACATTCTTTATTTTGAATAATGTTTATTTGATCTTGGATGGTTCTAACATTGGAATTGATTCATGCATGCAAGCGACCACCATTGATTTCAGGTGGTGGAGGTGGGGGGTTATGAGGTGGAGTGGGTGGAGGTAGAGGTGGAGGTGACGGTGGTGGAGATGGATGGCATGGAGGTGGATTTTGAATATTATTGAATTGATCCATGTGATCTCTAAGATATAAGTGAACCTGCATTAGATTTGTAATTTCAAAATGTAATATACATGTTTAGGAAATACCCTTAAACCATTAAATATAAATGGGCTAATTGAATACAAATGATAAAATGTGTAAGCCTCATTTATGTCTAAGGAATGTTACTTGAATGAAAAAACAATTAACTAAATTAACATAGAACAATTTATGAATTGTTTAGGGTTTACGGTTTAGAGTTTAGGATTTAGGTTTTAGGGTAATAGGATGGCTTAAGGGGATCTATGTAGTAAGGTCCTAGTACAAAATGACATGTCTTAAGTGAATAAAATTTGGTGAAGATGCCTAAGACAACCAAATTTCATTAAGGTCTGAGGCAACTTCACCGAATTTTATTGAGCCATGTCATTTTGTCCTAGGACCTTACTAGAGATAGATCCCCTTAAGAAATCCTATCACCCTAAATCGTAAATCGATCAACCTAGATCATGAAATCTCATTCATATTATAATATTGTACGATATTATATTATTTTTAAATTTGGTTGCCTTGGGCAACTTCAAATTTTTAGAACTTATTTGATCCCCCTTAAGACATCCTGAAGTATGGCTTAAGGGGATCTATGTAGTAAGGTCCTAGTACAAAATGGCATGGCTTAAGTGAATAAAATTTGGTGAAGATTCCCAAGGAAACCAAATTTCATTAAGGTCCTAGGCAACTTCACCAAATTTTATTCACTTGAGCCATGCCATTTTGTCCTAGGACCTTACTAGAGATAAATCCCCTTAAGCCATCCTATCACCCTAAACCGTAAATCCATTAACCTAGATCATGAAATCCCATTCATTTTATAATCTTGCACAATCTTATATTATTGTTAAATTTGGTTGCCTTAGGCAACTTCACCAAATTTTTAGAACTTATTTGATCCCCCTTAAGAAATGTCATATTAGGACCCCTTAAGACATCAGTTTATGATTTAGGGTGATAGGATAGCTTAAGGGGATCTATGTCTATTGAGGTCCTAGGATAAAATGACGTGGATCAAGTGAATAAAATTTGGTGAAGTTTCCCAAGGCAACCAAATTTCATTAAGGGCCTAGGAAAAAATGATGGCTTTAGGGTTTAGGGTTTAGAGATTAGGGTTTATGGTAATAGGATGACTTAAGGGGATCTATGTAGTAAGGTCCTAGGAAAAAAGGACATGGCTTAAGGGAATGAAATTTGGTGGAGTTGGCTAAGGCAACCAAATTTCATTTTAAGGTCCTAGGATAAAATGAATGCTTTAGTGTTTAGGGTTTAGAGTTTAGAGTTTAGGGTTTAGGGTTTAGGGAACTTAGGGTGAAGTTTGGACCTGGCCCTTGGAATAATGGACTTGCAAGTTAGTGAACAAAATTTTCTTGTGTAACAATTGATTGTGATAGCTCTTGTTTCGACTGACCAACCTAGATCATGAAATCTCATTCATATTATAATCTTGCACGATCTTATTAAATTGTTAAATTTGGTTGCCTTGGGCAACTTCACCAAATTTTTAGAACTTATTTGATCCCCTTAATAAATGTCATATTAGGAACCCTTAAGACATCGGTTTACGGTTTAGAGTGATAGGATGAATTAAGGAGAGCTATGTCTGTTGAGCTCCTAGGACAAAATGACATGGCTTAAGTAAATAAAATTTAGTGAAGTTGCCCAAGGCAACCAAATTTCATTAAGGGCTTAGGAAAAAAATGATGGCTTTAGGGTTTAGAGTTTAGAGTTTAGGGTAATAGGATGACTTTTAAGGGGATCTATGTAGTCAGGTCCTAGGACAAAATGACATGGCTTAAGGGAATAAAATTTGGTGGAGTTGCCTAAGGCAACCAAATTTCTTTTTAAGGTCGTAGGATCAAATGAATGCTTTAGGGTTTAGGGTTTAGGGTTTAGAGTTCAGGGTTTGGGGTTTAGGAAACTTAGGGTGAAGTTTGGGTGGCCCTTCGAATAATGGACTTGCAAGTTAGTGAACAACATTTTCTTGTGGAACAGTTGATTGAGATAGCTCTTGTTTCGACTGACCAACCTAGATCATGAAATCTCATTCATATTATAATCTTCCATGTAATCTTACTAAATTGTTAAATTTGGTTGCCTTGGGAACTTCACCAAATTTTTAGAACTTATTTGATCCCCTTAAGAAATGTCATATTAGGAACCCTTAAGACATCAGTTTACAATTTAGGGTGATAGGATGACTTAAGGAGATCTATGTCTACTGAGCTCCTAGGACAAAATGACATGGCTTAAGTGAATAAAATTCGGTGAAGTTTCCCAAGGCAACCAAATTTCATTAAGGACCTAGGAAAAAATGATGGATTTAGGGTTTAGAGTTTATAGTTTAGGGTAATAGGGTGGCTTTTAAGGGGATCTATGTAGTAAGGTCCTAGGAAAAAATGACATGGCTTAAGGGAATAAAATTTGGTGGAGTTGCCTAAGGCAACCAAATTTCATTTTAAGGTGCTAGGATAAAATGAATGCTTTAGGGTCTAGGGTTTAGAGTTTAGAGTTTAGAGTTTAAAGGGTTTAGGGAACTTACGGTGAAGTTTGGGTGGCCCTTCGAATAATGGATTTGCAAGTTAGTGAACAACATTTTGTTGTGGAACAGTTGATTGAGATAGCTCTTGTTTCGACTGACCAACCTAGATCATGAAATCTCATTCATATTATAATCTTGCATGTAATCTTATTAAATTGTTAAATTTGGTTGCCTTCAAAAACTTCACCAAATTTTTAGAACTTATTTGATCCCCTTAAGAAATGTCATATTACCTGACCCCTTAAGACATCGGTTTATGGTTTAGGGTAATAGACTGACTAGTTTATGAATATTATTGATTTTATGAATAGATGGATTATTTCCGTGATAGAAACACATAATTATGTATTATTAAGATTGAGTTTGATGTATATTTTAACTTGATATTTTATTTATTTTGAATATAGGATTATTTTATTTAACATTTTTCTCTTTAATATTTCCCACTTAAATGAATTTTATGATATAAAATGTATAATAAAATTAGTTTTAATGTTGAATTATCTTATTTTATTTTCGAATGTTTGGAATTGAAAGAACCTAGAAAAGAATTTAGAAAAGAAAAATATTTAGATTCTTTTAGTGTCTAGGTGACTAGTGCAAATTGAGATTTTAGACTAGAAACTAGAAGCCTAGTTAACAATTAATATACTAGAATGAGAGTTAATATTGTCGAAAGACAAGAGACAACAAATGCAAACAATAAATAGAAACAAGGCATGACTAAGATAGATCAAAACATAAAATAGAAATGAATGCAAATATTATCTAATTAAGTGACAATTGAAAATGGATTGTACACTTGGATTTACGAATTTGCAAACTAAATTTGCAAACAAACATTGATAATTTATAAACTGTAACTATTCTTTAACATATTATTTTCTAATCTTATTATAATTTAACATTGAAAGTAAAGTTTAACAAATTGTAAACTCTCCATACAATGCAAATAAAATTTAAAACATTTAAGCAATGTAAATAATTTTTTTCCATTATCAAATATTCTTCAGCTCGATATCAGGGTTTTCAAATGCAAAATAATTTCTTAGATTTCAATTTAGGGTTTTAGCAATTATTTTTGTTTGAATTCAATATAGGGTTTTTAATGCAATTTTTTTGTTTGATTTGAAACTAGGGTTTTCAAATATATATATTTTTATTTGATTTGAACTTGGGGTTCAAAAAACAATTAGGATTAAATTCAAATGCAATTTTTTTATTTCATTTCAATTTAGGGTTTTTTCAATGCAATTTTTTTTGTTTCCAAGTTCAATTAGGGTTTTCAACAACAATTATTTTTGGTTTGATTCAACAATTTAGGTTGATTTTTTGCTTTCTATTCAATTTCTTCAAGGGTTCATTGCATTTTTGCATCTAATTCTACAAATACTCATTTCTACTTTATAGAGAAATAAAATACAAAAAACGGTAAATAAATTGAATAAAAACACACTAACACACATTATTGTATTAAAATTTTAAAAAAATTGAAAAACAATAAAATTTGGGATGGTGGCATAACTGGAGTTCGCTTAACTGTCATTTTCCACTAGACGAATTCGAGATCTTGTGTAGAATGAAATGAGTTTCATTTAAAAAATAAATAAATACCATCTCAAAACGGGATCCCGATTATTAAAAAACGAGATCCCTCTTTTTACAAATCGGGATCCCATTTTTTAATAATTGCAATCCCGTTTCACATGCATCGGTTTGGGACCCTATTACAAATGAGATACCATTTTGAATTTAGGTTCGAGATCCCGAACCTAAACGAGATCCCATTTTTTAAAAATAAGGATCTCGTTTATGAAAATTGAGATCTCGTTTTTGCAATGCCGATTTCATTTTTTTGGCTAAGGCAAAAAATTCCACGTTTCGTGGACACAACTTCTTGCACTTACCCACCAGCTCCACCCTTAATGTGTAGAGTGTGTGCTTTCTGGATAGGCTTGGAATTGATTGATCAAACATTAAACCTGATTCTTTATCTATTAGAGGATTTGACAACGTCACAAAGAAACCGCTCGGTGTGGTTACTTTACCTCTTATAGTTGGAAATGCCACATTGGAAAAACCAATCCATGTTATGCGTCATGAAATTTCATATAATCTTCTCTTAGGAAAACCGTGGATTCATGCAATGAATGGGGTGCCTTCCACTCTTCACCGTAAAATGAAATACATCTACAATAACCAAGTGTACACACTTGACGCTGATTCTGAGTCATTTAGTATCCTACAACTTGAGACAAACAAAGAGCATCATTTCAACACCTTAACACCAACCACACAAGTGGAACCTATACAAAAAACACCCTTAGATGATGATTGGGGTTCCTTAGACTTCACACCTACATTAATGGACAAATACAAGATCATAAACAAAAACTCTAAAAAGTGACCAACAGTATTGTCAACACAAGAATCGGTAGATCCTTCACAAGCATCCACCTAAACTACTTTAGATAACGAGGAAAACAATGAACAACCACCCAATCCAAAATCAATGAAAAACCTTTATGGAAAAGGTTATGGGCTTATGAAATAACTTGGCTATAGTGGAAAAGGATGTGGTGCTAGAGAACAAGGTATCTACAACCGTATCGCTCCTATCACACAAACAAAAAATAATGGTCTTGGTTATTATCATTTGATAGAAATCACCAAGCCTTCAATAAATACCACAACCATCCCAAACCACCCCTCTAACCCAACCTTAACACTAGCGCATCTTGAAATTATGGACACTAGTGGTCTAAATGGTGATCCTTTGCAACACTTTAAAAACATAAAGAAATCTTCAGAACACGTCAATGTCATCTCGCAAAACACTAATGATTTAGATTTTACACACTCCTCTAAGGGAGCGTACAAAATATCACAATCTATAGAGCCTTGTGTAGGTATGACATCTTGTACTAAGCAAGAGATATCTTTCTTGCAAACCACAGGATCACTTTCTACCCTTGATCAAGAGGGTATCTTGTCAAGACTCCTCCAAGATCACTTGATATCCCTTCCTCCGTGAACTCAAAAGAAATTCTATTACAAGAATTCCTTTTGCACCTATCACAGAGTTCATGATCATTCTACTAATGAATGTATGACCTTGAGTAGTAAAATGAATCATCTTAAGGAGTTTTGTGCTCTCCCTTATGTGGGGGCTAAACATTCCTCTAATCGATACTGATTTTCACTCTACCTTGCATCTCATCAATCCTTTTGGCTCACTCTTGTCCTACACTAAGTGGGGGCAAGGGGTTAGGTAGCCTTGTCCTCATATGTCACTCATCGTTGTCTCTTCGACTAGTCGTTAACCTTTCATGAACATATAAGAGCAAGGTTGGGATGTGGACGACATGTCTTAAGTTGAATCGCATGTGACATACTATCCTTTTCATGACGTAGCTTATCAAAAACATATGACCTGGCATAGGGCTTTTCGAACAAGCTCTCATATCTTCTTCTTCTACTTTAAAGAAATTTCTCACAGTAATGGTGTTAGCAACCACTTTAAAGTGGGGGCATACATCGACACTCACATTTCATTATACAATTTTCTTTTTCTTGTGATTCCCTCTCTTGGAAGCATTAGGTACAATGTTCCCCATGACGATACATTGCACTTGTCCTCTATTAAAAACAAGATGATACCATTTGCACTTTTCCTCTCTTGGAGATATTACACATAATGTTCCTTAAGATGAGACCTTACACGAACTAACAAAAATCCCTTTGAACATTCCTTACATCATTTTTACATTTACAAAAACTATTTTCTTACATAGCGCCTTAACGAAGTTATTAGGAGGCATAACTTTGGTATTGTTCGAGCGAGAAGCCCAACCAACGACATGACTTTCCCCATAGCCACATGTGTGTGTGTGAGTACATACTAGCCATGAGTGTATGTTTCTCACCTTCTTGGATTTCTCACCTGTTGGACAGCCAAGAGTTTTGTCGCCTCAGAGTGTGTATGCATTTTTGGATGAATAGCCTAGATCTGATCCACAACTAGCTGGACAAATGGTCAAAGTTTGATCCACCTTTTTATTTTCATTCTCCTCTTCCTTTAGTTCTTGCCATTACATGATCATGTATCTTGTTTTGTTGCAAATCATTCACCCTTGTGTGTGTCCTCTTCCACTTATGTTGGTTTAACTTAGGATCTTAGATCCTGGGGGCTTGACCACCTCCTATGATCTTTGTCATCATTTTCCATCCACATTGGTATAATTGGACCCCTCTCTTGAATGGCTACTTTAGTGTGGGTTTGAAGCAAGTTCATCCTCTCACTAAAGTGGGGGCTAAATGTGTCGCAAAAAAAAAAATCCTTGACATTGTCACTCATTTGGGCCTTTCTTATGGTTTTTGACCTAGTTTTGCTTGGATTTAATGTTGTAATGTGGTCAACACATTCAAATTAGGTCTTGAACCCTTCCAATCAATACGAATTCTATGGTGTCTTGTAAAAGTGTTGTGAAGTTTTGTAACCCACTTTCACACTTTTCTAAGACCCTTTCATTATATTTCACCTAAATAACCTCTTTTTACCACATATGAAGCCCTATTTCAAAGTGTTGTTAGAAGTTGTAACAAACTCTCACACTTTCCTAGGCTTCTCATTAATAAATTGACCCTTTCTTATGATAAAATGACCCCTTAATGCACTTATAGGCCTGAATTAAGTGTATTTCAGAAGACAATCCTGTTAAGCATCATTAATTACATTTTAATTCCCAACATCCACTTAAAATTTCCCAAGTGGACTAAGTCACCACCTTGGGCGACTTAGTCCCATTTGGCATAAAAATCAAAATTAATTCAAAATTTAGGCGAGATATTGTCTCCTAAACACTATGGTCAACCTGTGATGTGTTATTTTTGAGAAATTAGGACTCTCCTACATCCCCTAACTCTTGCAACAATTCATTCTTCTCAATCATCTTTCATTCTTCTCAAGCGAGCTAGGGTTTTGGCATTCTAAGTCATCAAGCAAGCATTCAAGGGAAAATTCTTCAACCATTGTTGCAGCAACTCAAGATCTATCATCAAGGCAAGGTTCTAATTCCATTTTTTCATGCTTCATTACATTATTTCATCATTTTGGTTTAATTACCTAAAAGGGGTTTGACCAAGGAAAACCCCCATGCCCTAACATCCAACATTTCTTTCTCTCTTTGTGTGATTTGTAGGTCTTGTTTGCATATTGTCAAAGAGGAAGTGTGAAATGTTGTCAACAACCTGTCAAATCTCTTCAAGGTGGTCAAAACCCTAAAAGAGAGGCTTGGAGAACACCTATAGGCTGAGTTCTATAGTTTCAGATCCGAAAAATTACTAGGAACAAAAGTGCAAATCGAGGGTTACAGATTCCCCTTTCGAATCTTCTGAAAAGTCAAAGTGGACACTTCCCCCAGTTGTGGCGACTTAGTCCCACTATGCAAGTTTTTCAAAGATCTTTGTAGATTCAGACACCCATTTGGTTGAAATGGGCTCAGGTGCAGTTTTCCAGAATTTTCCCAAAAATAGACCAGGTCACCCAATTTGGCACAAGTGTCTCATCAGGCTTAAAAATCAGATTTTGTAGAATTCCAGGGACATTTTAGGTCTTCACTCCAACCTTTATCAATTTATAGGTGCATTCTTTCTATTTACCCCTTTTATCTTGTTCTACATTGCATTTCAATCTATCTTTCTACACATCATATTGCATCTTTAAGCATTAGTCTTTTCCAAGTTTACACTTGGTGGTTAACCCCCCTTTCTATCCCCTTTTCACCCTCAAGAACTTTGAGCCCTTCGATAAATTTTAATCTCCTTTGCATTAAAGTCTCAAGGGTTTGTTCTTGAATGAATTGCGAATCTTTGTCCCTTCCCCTTTAGGTGCAAAACCCTAGAGGTACAACAAAGGTGACAAAATTTGCAGTTCAACTCCAAATTTAGTTATCTAGGATAACGTCCCTTATATCACTGGGCATGTGTGAGTAAATAAATAATGATGTCAAAGTACTACAAAAAAGAGATTGAGTTGGATCTCTTGTCAACTCCCTTCGTCATTTTCCACAGCTGACAATTATGGAAAATTACCCTAGATCTAAGTAATCTTTTCATAAGCCTAATTTCTATTCTTGGCTCTAGTATCCTTCTCTACATTTCTACAAAAATCTCTCTTTCTCTCCTATATGTGAATTTTTCCATGGGGGCAAGCTGGTCTAGGACAAACCCACCACTTGCAAGGTGTGAAAGTAGGATAGGGAGGTTTGGCTTGTTATTCAATGAGATAAATTGGCCTCGTATGTGGAGGGCATGAAGTGGCATGACCCCAAGTTGTTTGTTGAGTTTGCTAACTCCTAAAAAGGTGGCACCGTCACCATTAGTGGGTGCTCCTTGTGAATGTTGAGGTTATTGTTGAGGTGATGCGGCTTTTATTGGAAGGGACTTGCATCCATTGAAAGCCTAAGGGGCATTTCCATAAAGATATGGAGAGGTTTTTTAAAGATGGTGAAAAGGTTAATAGACTCCAAAATAGTTTCAACAGGGCCAACCTCCTTGTGGTGTGGGGTAAAATTGTGGAAGTGCTAATGAGGTATGTCACATTAGAGGGTCGTTTCTATCACTTTCATGCCCATCTCTTTCCCATGCTTAACCATTTCCATTATAATGTCAAAATGAACTTTTCTTTCTGGATTTTTCTTCTCTTGAACAATTCATTAAGAATGTCCAGGATAAAACTAAAAATCTCCCCATCCACCAAGGCTTAATCTTCCACCTTTGCCATCATCAAGCTGCTCATTTACCCTCCTTGACCACTATCAAGAGGAACACTTTAGTCATATAGAATCCTATTGACCCCCCTTAGGGCCCCATTTCCACTTTTACCCTGGATGAAACCCCGCCCACTACTCACTGTATCACCAAGGCCTGGGGAAAAACCCTTGTTAATGAGAAAACCCCTCCTGACCCCATTGAAAGTGTGTCTTTCCAATTAAGACCATTCCTATCTCTATTTTTGGCTCTCATAATTCAGATAAATTAGACGATGAATCATGGAAACCTACCCCTGGCAATTCCCTCGCACACTCCCCTATTCATGTTGGGGTGTCTAATGCCCCCAACACCTCTCCCATCATTAACCCTTCTAGCCCCCAAAAATCCCCTAAACTCTACATTAATTTGGATGGGACCTCTACTAAACCCAATGTGGGTAAAAATATTTGTGCCTCCTGTGATCCCCTTCGACATAAAATGAATGCAATTTTGATGATTCTCAACGTCCAATTTATGACATCCTAAAGTGGCTTTTGGGTCAGCTCATTATTGCAAAGGAAAAAATCTAGGTACTAGAAAACAAGGTGCTTAACTAGTAGGCTCTGTGGCCAGGTGAGGTTGAGGACGATGGGTGTTGGGATATTCTTTCCTCCCTTGCCAAGTCATTTGATATATGTGTGGGACAAGGAGGTGGATGAGCTCAGAGCCCTTGTGGGCACAAAGGAGGATAAAATGAAATTACAAGAGGAGATTGCTACTAAATTCACAACAACCAAGAAAAAACTATGCAATGTCTCCATGAGATTATTGATTACAATAAGGAGACTATGAAGAGTACTGTTGTGACCATCCAGGTATTTCAACAAGAACTAAGGAATAATCATGGAAAAAGGGTGGTTGGGGATGGTCTTGATGATAGTCGCGTGTAGAAAGAAGGCAAGGTGGTGGGTAGTTCAGCTCAGGACACTACCATGGAGATCCAACCTATCTAGAAGAGACCCGTGTTGTTTGATGAGAAGCTCCACTTCCTGGCTAAGGAGTGGTAGGCAATTAGTGGTCTCGGGATTTTAGGAGACCAGTAGTAGTTTCAATCCCCTGCTTGTTTTTCTTTGTGTGTTGTTTTTGTTTCTTTTGTTAGTTGGTTAGTTATTGTTTATTTTGTTTTTACTTTCTTGGTATTTCACTTCTTGTGAGCCCCTTGCTTGGCCTCTTTGGTTTTTTTGTAATGGGTATGGGCCCTTCCTATTTTAATCTAATCAAAACATTTTGCAGATATTAATATTTTAAATAAAATTATAAAATTTCATTGACTTTTGAAGGGCAACAACTCGAGAAACACAAGTCTTGTGAAGTTCATCTTTTGTTAACGCTTCTATGTTGGAAATTTCAAGCTCATTTAATATTCTAGCAACCAATTCAGTCAAAATATGGTGCTCATTCTGCTAAGCTCTATTTTAAAAAGAGAAAGATCTTAGGACTTCAACTCTAGTTGAGATTTCAAATGTGGAAACTTCTTTTGCAATGGCAACAACGTTGTACTTTCTACTTCAATTCTTGCTAGCTTTTTCTGATGGATAAGAAGCTCAGAATCTATCTTTGACAATACATGAAGCTGCCTTAACA
Organism: Sequoiadendron giganteum; assembly: GCA_007115665.2. Classification (NCBI taxonomy): domain Eukaryota; kingdom Viridiplantae; phylum Streptophyta; class Pinopsida; order Cupressales; family Cupressaceae; genus Sequoiadendron; species Sequoiadendron giganteum. The sequence goes on from CM021101.1 coordinate 606,890,877, forward strand.
ACACAACTCCTCCCTTGTGACTTCCACCTATAAGAAGACCACTTGGCTAAAAAATGTCCCTTTCACGAGTTACACTTGGAGATTGTATATCTTTATGAAAAGGAATATCCTTTGCAACATTTGAATTGCTACAAACAAATATATTATCAAATACATTTATACCATAGCTACTTCAATCTCATCTTCATATGCAACAAGATATAGTGCCAACATTGTGTTTCCATTGCCCACCAATTTTGTTCAACTAATTCTGGAGTTCTTGATGAAATGGTAATATTGGCTTGGATTTTGTTTAAAGGGATAATCGTTACTCTTCTTTGTAGATGTCCTCTTTCAAGTATTATCTTTCCTTTTTGTTCTGTATCCACTACCACATTTAACAACTTCGCTCTTGCAACAATCTCCAATAGAACTATTGTCGAGGCATCTTTAAATTTTATAAGTTGTGCAACAACACCTTTGACTTTTGATCTATCAAAATTCTTTACATTATCATTATAGGTTAATTGGAAATTTCCTAATTGAGCTTCAAGGTGCTTGATATCAACCTTCAACTTTTGAACTACCTCAGATTCTTGCAAGCACTCTTTTTCTAATGTCTCCATGCACCCTTCTTCATAAGCAACACCTTCCATTTTTGTCTTTACTTTCTCAACTTGTTGTCTTTTAGATGGCAGCTCTCTCTGAACAACATTAAGCTCATTTTATTTTGACAACAAAATCTTCTTCTTATCTTTTAATTCCTTTTCTAAGTGGTTATTTTTAGTCTTCAATTGTTTTGCTTCAATTTCAACACTTCCAACTATTGCTTTTGTATCTTCAAGTTGACCATCAACACATTTTTCCTCATCCCCACTGCTCTTACTTGTTAACGCCCCTTGGTATTCCTTTTCATGATCTTATAACTTCTTTTTCATATCTTTTACTTTAAGCTTTAGATCAGCTGCTTCATCATCAACCCTTAAGACAACAACATCCCTTTATTTGATAGAGTTTTCAATGTCTTGAATACTTTTATGTAGCTTTGCAGCCGCTTTTCTCTCAGCTTTGGAGTGTCTTTTTTATTAAAGAATTTGTATGTTTCTTTTAAAAAGTTCTTTATAAAACTTGTCTACCTTTACAAATAAGACTTTCATATCTCCACCCCAGTAATTCTCTTTTTCTGTACTTACATCTTATATTGTCTTTTCCTTTTCATTTATTTCCAATTCTATTTGTTTCATGAAATTCTTATGTTCAAGAATCTTTGACATCATTCAACTCCACCTATAGCATCATCTCTCGCTTTCTTTAGTTGCACAAATTCTTGTGCAATACAAAACCTCTTGATTTTATCCACTTTTCTATTGCCATTTGGCCATTGCACATACTGCACACACAGCTTCCTCAACTTCTCAAGAGCAGGAAGAATCTCTTTAGTCAATACATTATCTATCTCATTCACTTTGGTATACTTCTTTTTAAGTGTTTTTATAGCTGATTCCTTTTTCATTTCATACATTCTAGTACCTGTTGCCTCCAATTTTTCATTGTCATTTTCTCATTACACATACTGCACATGCTCCTTCCTCAACTTCTCAAGAGCAAGAAGAATCTCTCCAGTCAATACATTATCTATCTCATTCACTTTGGTATGCTTCTCTTCAAGTGTTTTTAGAGCAGATTCCTTTTCCATTTCATGCATTCTAGTACTTGTTGCCTCCTCAAGCATCAATAAGATCTCAAGAGGCTTCATGTTCTAAACTTGAGTGATGTACCCTTGCATAATGAGAAAATGTGGGTTTTTGACATTCAACTACATAGAATGAAAAAAAGGTTATGTACACGTGAGGGTTGTGCAAAGTGGCCATTGATCTAGTACTTATTTCTCCCTCCCACAACAATATAGGTAACATAATGTAAGGAACCTTCAAAATTTATAACTATTAGTTAGAGTAAATTTTTTATTTCAATTCCTTCATATGATTGAGAAAAAAATCCTCAAAATAATTGCAAGTTGGAAAACACAACACGGGTTTTGAGCTATTTTATTTTTTACATTCATTGAAGCTAAGTGGTGGAGAGAAGGGGGAGAATTTGCAGATGAGGAATATATAAAACAAGCCAAATTGAGCTAAGGGATGATTAGCCAATTGGGTTGTTGCGTGTTTAGGGTTTTAAAATTGTATGTGGATTGCAAGGTTTCATAACACCCACTGTATTCTAACCTGCAATTTTACAAAACAATATGGATGTAATTAATACCTTTTGTTATTTAGATAGTAGGAATGTAATGTACGGTAAGGAATCTTCAAAATTTATAACAATAGTTATCACTTAGAGTAAAATTGTATTTCAATTTCTTCATATGATTGATAAATAAATGCACAAAATAATTACAATTCAGAAAACTCAATGTGGGTTGTCTATTATTTCATTCTACATGTTCATTTAGCTAAAGGGTGGAGAGCATGAGGAGGAGTTGTAGTTGGGGGAAACATAAAACTAAAAAAATTCATCAGAGAGGTGCTAACCAATTGGGTTGTTAAGTGTAGAGGGTTTTACAACAGTATGTGGGTTGTAGGTTTCATAACACCCACTATTTTCGAACTTGCAATTATACATGTACATAGTATGATTGTAATGAAATCCTTTTGTTATTTAGAAAACAAAAATGAAATGGAAGTCACCTTCCAAACTTACCAGAACTGTTACTTTGTGTAAAAACTGCATTTCAATTTCCTCATATGATAAAAATAATGGCAGGTTGGAAAACACATTGGGTTGTGAGTTATTTCATTCTACATGTTCAAAGCTAAAGGGTGGAGAGTTCAGGGAGAATTTGTAGGTGGAGGATACACAAAGCTAACCAAATTCACCTGACGGGTGAGTAACCAATTGGTTTGTTGCATGTAGATGGTTTTACAATAGTATGTGGATTGCAGGTTTCATAACACCCAGTGTTTTCCAACCTTCAAGTTTACAAAACAATATGAATGTGATCAAAACCTTTTGTTTTATAGACAGTAAAAATGTAATGAAAGTCAGCTTAAAAATTTATAACAACTCTTAGTTGGAGTAAAAATTACATTTCAATTTCTTCATATGATTGGAATTTTTTTTGGAAAACCCAATGCCTGTTATCAATTATTCCATTTTTCTTGTTCAAAGCTAAAGGTGGAGAGGTCGAGCTAGAGGAGTTGCATTACAATGGAGACGCCAATTATGATGTCATGTTTGAAAATACAAGTAGCATTCATGGGCAATATAAATGAGAAAAGGTTTTGCTTAGTATTCAAGATTCATGGGCAATATGTGAAGGAGAGTGAATGATATAGAGTTAATTCTAACATTTCAAGATTTTTCGCTTCTTTGCTTGATTTTCAAGAATCTAAAGGAGTGATTTTGGCAATGGCCAGACTTCTCATAAATCTGGAGTTTCTCATAAGGGTGGAGGAAATTTTGGTACATGGGAAAGGTTGGGGGAAGGGATCCCCTCATCCACGTGAAATCCACATGCTGCTTATTTTGGGGGTGTGGGTGAAGAGGTGTACCTATTTATTATGGACATTAAGGACATGACTTTGGCAAGGCACACGATACAAGATGAACGTGACACATGATATTCAATATTTAATATGGTTGATATAGTTTGTAAAACATGACACTCTCCCCATATCCTATATATATGGAAAAAGATAGGCTTGGTACTTCATGCATAATAATTTGGGAATTTTCCATCCAAACGTGGGTTGCTACCACAATCACTTGCATTAATATAGGTGGAGAATTTTTTTGGTTAGGTCTAATAATGCATAAATATTTTGATCATGCTTTTTTTTCAATCTTTCTTTTCACTTTTTAATTGTGTTTCTCTTTTGATGGAGCCTTTGTTAGATGTTATGATCATTCTCCCATTCGATTTTGTCTTGGATAAAAACTTTCTAAATCAAAGACTAGTAAGACACATTTTTTTCTCAACACATGTGCTTGGTAAATTATCAATCAATGTTATCACACATCTAACATGTCTATTAATTTGACCCTTGACCAACTCAGTAGACAAGTTAGACTAACTAGTGGAATAGTTCTATCAATGTATCCCATTTTATTTGAATTTATGGCCATCAGCCGATACAATTTCATCATTTCTCATATGATGCCACTACCTTAAAGCTCCATAAATAAACTAATATACTAGAATCCCATCTCTTATTTTATTTATTTTTAGTTTTGGTTGAGATTTTCCAACATAGGAAATTTTTTGATACTCGTACAACTAGAGGTGCTTAGATCATATCTCATTTACATTGGATCAAAGAGGAAGATTGAGTCTCTAATTAATTTTTCCAGTTTATCTCCATACTCATCATATTTCCTAGGCCATTAAAATCATTATGAACTATTATCTCTTGACTAAACTTCCTAACATCCTTCATACATTTTTTAATAATTGTGAGTAGCCTGTGTTTAGATCTCAAGAGAATTCTCTTGAATGAGATCATTCTTTGCAACAATACCTAAGGGTTGTCCCTTATAATATTTTTCATTCTCAATGAATCTTTTGTTATCAACTACTCACTCTAGTTGATCTTCACGAAGTTGTCTTCTCAATAGCCAAGGAAACACCCAAATGTGATGTTTTTCCTTGTGAGTTCTACAAGAATATTTGGAAGTTAGTTGTAGAGGATCTTCATAAAGTTTACCTTGGATCCTTTCAATCTAATTCCTTCAAAAAATATATAAATAAAGGAAATGTTATGTTTATACCTAAATCTAGAAATCTAGAAGATATTTACAACTCAAGATCAATTCCTTTACTCAATTTCTCATCAAGATCATTGCCAAGGGTCTTTCTTTGAAGTTGTTCCATCTCCTTTCATAGATTATGCATTATGAATAAACTAGCTTCATAAATTCCTAGTATATTTTGAACAATTTTATTGCAATTTGGAAAGGCATGGAATGGGCTTGGAGATTTGATTAGAAATTTGTGCTCATCAATTCATATTAAGTGTCCTTATATCTTTTTCATGTTTTAGTACTTAGGATTTGACCCTCACTTTGTGAAATTTATTTTCATTTTTTAAAATTCTCTACTTGTATTATTATCAATGGACAACAATCTCATGCCTTTGGGATTTCTAGGTCCATCCATCAAGGATTTTTTTATCTCGAGCCTCTTTATGTACTTTTTGTTAAGGGATTTGGATATCTTCTAGACAATTATATTTCCTATAATTTGGTCAAAGGATTTCTTTACCCAATTTCTTAGCTCAATTAGTGAATGGGAATTTTATTGATAAATTTGTTCTTACTCTTTTGAAAGATGAAGATAACATATAACAAGCCCTACATTGTCTTAGAATTTTTTTGTAAAGTGTTGAGCTCCTACATTCAATTGCAAAAACTAAAATTTATTAGTGATATCAAGTTTCCACAATTCATAATGCTTATTGCTAAGTGATTTTTGGATTCGATTATGTGCGAATTTTTTCAATCAACGTTTCAAATCACACTCCATGATCCATCATTAGGATTAGAGCTGAGAGAACCAAGAGAAAAATTTGCACACAATCGAATCCAAAAATCACTTAGCAATAAACTAAAAGTTATAATAAATATTTTTCACTTAAGCCTCCTTGACTTGACACTTATGGGTGAAGATAGATTGAACATGGGAAAAAAAGGGGAAATTTTTAGATTACTATGCATTCCTATTACCTTTCGAACTTCCATATCCTCTTTATGGTATGTTTTTATCTCCAAAATATAAAATAAGTTGGCTTATTGGATTATCAACCCACTTTCTCTTGTAGGAAAATTCTAGATGTGCTTAAAGAACTTGATAGCTACTCATGTTTACTACTATCCCTATAAAATTTCTTCTAAAGGTTCTTACTAGAATCTTGAAAATATTTTTTTAAGGAATTTATTTGGGTTTCCTCTAAAAACCATAGAGGTTTTCAAAATGTGGCTTGGGATTTTTGTTGTCTCCTTCATGAATTTAGAGGGTTGGGTTTGATTTCTATTCAACAATAAGGATTAGCCTTGTATTCCAAATGGATTATATGAGCTTTTAAAGGAAACGAGCCCTTGAAAATCTTGATGTATTATTACATCTCTATAGGTTTTCCTTATGACAAGCAAGCTTGGTAGGGTATTAGCCTTCACACCCTTCTTATTATGAAGGATCTCATCTAGATTTAGAGTACTTTTGTGATAAAAAGAATTTGGAGAGCATGGGAAGCATTCAAATCTTGGTTGGTTAGAAATAGAAAAAAATTGCACAATATTTTCTATTAATAAACAATCTATATGGTGTTCTCCTATTATCTCTTGTCAAGATCATCCTTTAGCCAAGATTACATGGGTCCATGCTTTGAGGTTTTCAATAAAGGAATCAAGACCCTTCTAAATTCTTTTCAAAATGGCTAGGAATTTTCCTATATGGCTTGAAGCGAAAGATAAGTTTTAGTTGTCCAACTAGGACCTTGAAACCTTCTAGGTCATTATCGAATTTGTGCCATAAGATATAATTCACAAAATTGGAGATTACTATTTCAATTCCTAGTGGAAAGATTCTAAATGGTATCCTAACACATCATTATGCAATTACAATCCTCATAAGGGATATTTCTAGCTCTATTTGTATTTGTTGATGGTCCCTATTTTAAACCAAAGATGGTTGTTGCAATCCTCTTTGAACACTTGATAGCATAATTTTTAACTATTTGGTCAACCATTTTAGAGCCAAAACTTGCTCATTTTACCTAGTGTATTATGTTCCAAGGCCTTCCAATTGTCTGTATATTAACTCATGTTCAGATTAGGAATCCTTGATGCCCATTTTGTGATCATCAAGATACTCTCAAGCACCTTTTCTAGTTTTATCCTAAAGCTCAAGATACATGGGCTTGGATTCATGATTTTTGCAAGCTTGTTTGGCCTAAGCCATTCTCATAGCACATAACTTTGTTGGGTGATTCACCTAGAATCCCCTTTAGATATATACCTAGATTTGGCATGCTTTGAGGGTGAAAATTCCTTTCAACATATAGAAGGATAATTATTCTACTTTATTTTCTAGATGTTTAGTTGATGATAATTTCTTACTACACTAAAGCTATGATTTGTTCTAATGTTCCTTTGTATATTTGAGTGTAGGCCAACAAGGTTATACTTGAGGTGACACATCTTCAAGTGCTACTGGATCATTAGGACAATGCCTTGTGCACTATTACCAAAGTCTCTTTGACCTATATCCCGAACTATTATCCATCATATGGGCATCATCGAGGACATAGCTAATTTACTCATGGTGAACAAGATTCACATTCTCATGCTTTTTAGCCTCCTACGAGAAGAGCTAGGGACTAGTCTTAGAGAAATGATCTTTAATTTTCTACCACCACTCTACTTCTCCCAAAGTTTCTAGTTGTGGGTTTGGTGGTTGGCTAGACTCTAACAAATTCCTTTGCCTTCATCATGCTATATTACTTATTCATGACACTCAACTTCTAGATGAAGATAAAAAATGAAGGTAATGTTGGTTGGGAGCCCCTTTGGATACTATAAACTCCACTAATGTAGGGGGTAAACCGGATGATAGGACCCCCTCCTCCTCCTACAAATAGTTCAACTCTTATCATGTAACAGCTTAAATTATTGTATTTTATCCTAGATTTTATCCATTTTTTAATGTGAATATACATAACATTATTTTATAAATAATAATATTAACACTTATTCCTTAAATAAATTTGTTTTTACAGATTTAACAATCGTATAAAACAATATTCTCTAGAAGTTACTTCCTCCTCTCATAAATTTTGTGCACTTATTGTTTTGAAAGTAAAATTGTCTTACTGCTGTCTCTTTTAAAAGTGTATTAATATCCGATGAAACTCGGCTTGGCAACTTGGGTTATCGACTCTGGTGCGTGGAATGGTTATTTTTAGGGGACGTAACATAAAATCCAGATTTTAACAATGAACTTCTTTGCTAAGCATGCTTAGAAAACCATATTCATTCTAATATTTTCCATTCCATCTCACAAATGGTGAGAAGTTAACTTGGTAAGGTTTCTTTTACAATTCTAAAACAACATCCAGCCATTCTTCCAGGCTCGCTTCTTTATTTCTGTATAGTTATATCCCCAAATTATCCTATCATTTACAGGGGAGACTCGACGTGACTTGCAAGCTTTTCAAAAGAGTTTTTCCGCGCGGTGGCCAAAATGGTCTTGTCTGCTACAACGAAATAAGCTGCTCCGCCGACTGCAACCATGTAAACAAACACATATTATTCAGGCGAACTCAAATTCCATCCCCACTAACAAAGAAAAGGAAAGAGACTAATATATTAATATACCTAAAGAGATGATATGTGCCTGAGCTGCATAGTTGAGATTAGCCCTCGCCCAGGGAATGGCCCGTGCTCCCATCAACTGTTATCATAAATTCATATCAATTGCATTGTATATTAATTAGGCAACACTAATATTTAGGAGAAGGCATGAACAAGAGTATAAGTCATTACTGACCACGGGGATTGCAGATGCGACAAACGCAATGGCAGCTGCTTTTGCCCCGGCTTTCACTCCATCTGTATACAATGCACTCTCAATATCAAATAATAAAAGAAGGAAACAGATACGGTTCACTTGCTTTACCTAGCAACTAGTTTAGGTGGGTTATAAACTTTAACATAGCACTAGCAGAAGCATACTAATAATTTTCACAAGCTTCAACAGAGTTATTTTGAAAAGCTTTCTCAAAAAAAATTCTTAGACTCTAGAAATATCATGTTTATCATTAGAACAGGTAATAAATGGAAGAGAATTATGAGTGCTCTGATTACCTTTTGAGCATTGCTTTGCTCTGTGTTGAGAAACGGCTTTAGGAGTAGGGAGAGAAGGCATATAAGCCATGGCCATGTCCTGCCTCCTCACTGCCCACCAGTGTTTAGCATTCATTGTAATACCCATAACTCTATAATTCAAGCAGAGGCTTTTAAGCTGCCAAATCTTTGCATACAGAGAACAAAAGTCTCTCAGCTGTAGAAATAAAGAAGCAAAGGAGGTGTATATATAGAGGCAGCGAGCAGATGGGATTGAGAGTAAACCGGGTTCCGCCGTCGAAAGTAGTGCATGGTGAATCTGACTGGTTGTTGATAAGTCTGTTGTGAATGATATCACACTTGGAAAGAAATTTTTTTCTACTATGAATAATCACGTCAAACCCACATACTTTTACCTTGTACTTCTTAAACCCGCTCCGAGACATAGATTTACGTCTTGTGCTTACCTCTGTGTTGAATCGAGAGTGTTGACGACTATTTAGTTAACATTGCCTTTCAAAGGTAGGAAAGTTCGCCATAAATCAGCAAAGACTAATTTATTATATAGAAATTTATTGTGTAGTGGCATTGGAATTGATTATATTTGACTTTAACAACAATGGTTTCTGGAAGATTGGTAAGCTATCATATTTAATGATACACAATACGCCATATACATATATAATATCAATTGAGCTACAATACGTTGACTTTGCTTTTAAATGTTCACTATATTTTATAATAATTATATACAAACTATTAAATATCTATGAAAATAAGAATTGCTAGATCATTTATGTCAAATTCTCCTAGTTTAATCTCTTATATGGACTAATTCTAGAGTTTTGTGTGAACCATCAATGATAACATGTATAAACATGTAGATAATTTATGTGATTATAATGCAAATATGTTCTTTTAAAGCTTTAAATCTAAAATGTTTTTAGAATGAATAGTTTTAGTTTGATCATATAATTTAATTGTACAAATAAATATATTTAAATAGTAAAAACAGCTAATAGAAAAGATCTAGAACCTAGAAATTTTAATGTTTTTGAGTTAATCCATTGTCATTGGGGATTGATTATGAGCACTCAAGATTCACTCATGATTGAAAAGTGTTAGTTTCATGGCAATGGAGGAATGTGAGGACATGGATGCAAACATAGGCTAATAAATGATGTGTAAATAGTAAATATATGGAAACATGTGTAAATAGGCATAGGATAAGGTCAAACACATGCAAATATGTGTAAATGACTATGAAATAGTTAGGGATAAGCATAAGGTCATCATCCAAACCAAGCACAAGAGTGCACCACTTGTCAATATGTAATTGCATTAATTAATTTCATTAAAATGGGCCAAAAATTAAATGAGAATAGGTGCGGGTGTGAATTTTACCATTACACTCTTCCCCCACTTTGAGGTGCATGTGAATATAAATAAGCATGTATTTGAATGTATATCAACATTCTTAGCCAACATGAGAAGTAAATATTTAGATATATAAAAAAATAAATGATGCATGTAAAATAATGGGTAATTCTTGGATTCTTCTTGTGTCCCTTTTGTTGGCACAAGTATTTTATAAAAGCTACAACATTAGAAAAGATATCCAATGCATAGTTTCTATCGTATAATTAAAACAAACACAAATAACAAGACATTTTGATTATCTACTAAAATTAAGATCTAGAGAGATAAGTGATCCATAAACTACTACGTTGGCAACCCTAATGAAGCATTAGTTATGGATTAAGATATATATAACACTTCAAAGAAACTCTCAACAACCTACTCTGCAATGCTAATGTACTTTTAGTAAAATATAAATTTATATAGCAAGGAGAAATAGTATATAGAGAACAAACAATCATGAAATATAACACGACATAAGATTTTATCTAGACTAAACTTCAGGGTGAAGATTCAAAGTTGTGTCACAGTTTATAAAAGAAATGGCTAGTACTAGTAGGATAAAAGATCAAAGTTGTGTCACACTTTTATAAAGGAATCGACCAACATTGATCCAAATTTTTAACTTGAACCACTAAAAAGTGACATATATGAACATTTGAATTTTGAAATGATGTAAACTATCAAAACATTTATTTTTTAGTGTATTTTATGTTTGTATTTTTTCAAATAAAAAATTATTTAAATATAGTGTTTTGTAAAATTGACACTATAATTTAGGTGTTGATAAAATGCTAAAAAATGAAGTTAAATGGGACATCGCTCTTTATATAGTAAATTTTATATTTTTCTTCAATTTTTTTGGTATATTTATAAGTTAAAAGTTTAGTGCGATTTATTTTTACCCAATTTTAATAAATATAATTTTTAAAGTAAATATTAAATTGTCCATGTATTTAAAACACAATTGTTCTCATGGGATGTCACCTTTTGTCTTCACTATTTATCCAAAATAAAAAAAATTATGTCATCTTGACATAGAATCTTTTATCTAGTGCACCATATTTTTTCAATTTTTAATAAATTTTAGTATTTTTTCAAGTGATAAGATAGTCAACCTTATATTTTGGTTTTGATAACCTAATTTTAGTAAACAAAGATAATATAATATAATTAAAATATTAAAAACTATATGCATTTGAAAATTACATTTATAGATCTACAAAAGGCTATTTTTATATTTAAATGAGTAAGATTTGTTAAAACATCATTTTTTTTTAATAAATTATTTATTTTTGGTAAATTGGTCTCAAAGTGCTGCTACATATGCATTTAGTGAACATTTTTATTTGGCAAAGTTGTGGTCATTTCTAACTTACCTACAATGAATCTAGCTAGATCATATGTTTGACCAAAATTGATTTTTAATTATCTAGAAATAGTTAAATTTACTTGTCGTGATAAGTTGGCCAAAAGTGTGACATATCTTTGTACTTTTGGTTCCTAACATTGATATGAATTTTTAACTTGAATCACTTAAAATTGATATATGTTAAATTTTGAAATGGTTTAAACTAATTAAATGCTAGTTTTTCATTGTATTATATATATATATATATATATATATATATATATATAAAGTTAAAAATTGTTTGAATATATATATATATATAGATACATAGATATAGACATATACATATACATATACATATAATATACATACATATATATATATATATAATTAACACTATAATTTAATTGCTAATCAAATGTTGAAAAATTAGATTAAAAATGACGTCACTCTTTATATAATACTTTGTTTTTTTTCAATTTTTTTTATAATTATAACTTGAAACTTTAGTGCATAGATTGATTTCTTTCATTTCAATAAATTATATATTTTAAACAAATTTTTTAATTATGTGTACTAAAAACATACTTATTTCAATAGGGCATCAATTTTTGTCTTAACTATTTATCTAAACATAAAATTTTGAATAGGTTATTAACATAATTTGAAAAATATGTAAGAACAAAAGTTGTAGCGAATTGAATGTAGTTTCTAGGCTACTAGTCATTTTTTGGAAAAGAGTAAAAAAAAATTGAGAAAATTTGAAATTTCAATGCAGTGGTACTAAATTTTCAAGAAAAAGATAAGAAGTGGGTGTATGTCTAACCACCCTAAGTACAAGAAAAAAAATATATTTTTCTCTGAATCTTTCAATATAAGTAGAGAACACATGCCCGAATGTGCCAATTTTTTTTTTTGTAATTTTTTCCATGTAAATAATTAGTTATGATGTTTTCATTAGAACTTTTCAAAATTATTAAAATGTCTGTGTCTGACCACCATCACTTGGTCAAAAATTTATGAAATTCAATTCTTTTTTTTAATCCTATAGTATGCGAAGCATAGAATGTGGTGCATCTTGTAGGTCCAAAAAATGTTAATTAGTTTGAATGTTATAGAAGTTTTTCAATCAACTTATCAATTAGAACTTTAAACAGAATGTATGTAGAAAATCAATAATAATTATTTATTAAATTCAAAATAAGGCAAAACTTATATTGGTAGAAAGATGACAATTTTTTCTATAAACCCTTTTCGTTTGATGAAATTTGGATAAAAAAAATTCGTCAACCACAAGGGCAAACTTTTGAAAACTAAGAAAATTTTCAAAACACATTTTTTGGGTTGACTTTCTAGGTTAGGCGATCCCAAGCCAAAAACCAAGGCAAACCCGAGGGAAATCCCAAGGATGCAAATTTTGTCAGACAAAATGGATATCCGTTTTTTTTTTTCAAAACGGATATTCGTTTTGGAAAGCGAGAAACCTTTTTTTTGAAAAACAAAATGGATATCCGTTTTGAAAAATAAACAAATATTTGTTACATAACTTTTGCATTTCTTATCAAAATTTAGACTTTTTACAAGCGTTGGAACGGTGAGTGAGAGCTCTACGCAATGGACTAGGTGGTGTTTCTATATTGTACACACAAAAAAGTAATTATAATCATTTGAACTTCATATTTCATTTTTGGAACATCAAATTCTCACTACTTTCACATGTAAAGTCTCCTTTTCATGATTTTTTTGTAACATTCATCTTAAAATACTTGAAACTTTAGAAAAAGTAATGAATAGTGAAATATTTATATTTTTTGTAGTAAAGAGATGAAAACATATTCATAAATCATCATATCTCTCTGTCCCTTTCTCTACCTCTCTCTATATCACTATGTCTCCCCTAAAGCTCTAGACCTAGATCCCTCCATCCTTTCTTTTCTCTTTGTCCCTCTTTATACCTATCTTTCCCACTCTTTCTCTCCTTGAGCTCTAGACCTATCTTTCTATCTCTATCTCCATCCTTCTCTCTCTCTCTCTCTCTCTCTCTCTCTCTCTCTCTCTCTCTCTCTCTCCCTTTGAAGTCTCTCTCCCTCTTAGGTCTCTCTCTCAAATTCCCTCTCTCCCTCTTAGGTCTCTCTCTCTCAAGTCTCTCCCACTCCCTCTCTCTTTGTTCTCTCACTCCCGGGTGATCCCACAATAGTGGTTTACGATTTTTGGTCAAACTGAGCACTGCAATTATTATTTTTAACTAAATCTTCACATTCGGGCACCTATATAGCGGCTAAACTGTGAGGAATTTGAAGATGATGAAAACTAGAGTCTCATCAAATTTTGTCTGTAGATTCTAAAAATATTTTTTTCAAAATTTTTGGAATTAGATTGCACTTCTTTTTCCATCTCCCACGAAAACTGGTTTTTTTCAAAAAACAACATTTTAAAAAAAGTGACACTCATCGTATACAACACAACTTTTTTTGTATGAAGGATAAATTTTTTTTTTTTTTGAATTTAGATTTTTAACTACGATATCTAGCACTTCCATTTGGTCTGATATTTTTTTATTGAATATTTTTTCCTTAAGCAAGTTTTGAAGTCAAACCAATTGCAATTCAGACATAGGCGAACTGTATACAACATAACTTTTTTTGTATGTATCAAAATTCAAATTTTTTTTTTTAATGGATCAAGGACATCAATACTCAGCACAAACATATTTAAAAAATATATATTTTGATAATTTTCTATTTTTTGACATGTGTAAAATAGAGACCTTGATTTTCGGTGAAAAACCTATGTTTAATAAAACTAAAAAAACACATACATAATAAAACCAAAACATATTAAAATTATATTTGTTGGATAGCTCGTTCTGAGGAATACCATCTTCTAATTGGGTTTGTGAAGTCTTCTCCATTTTCATCCTCAACCTGAGCTTCGAAGGGAAAAAATCTGGAGTCTTTTTGTGTCAGAGGGTGGGAAGGTGGGAAAAGGGGGGTTCGAGCGAACCTAATGGGTTCGGTCAAACCCCCAAGGGTTCGGTTGAACCAGAATTTGATCGAACCCCCTTTCCACAATGGGAAATGTGGGTTCCCACATGCAAAGTGGCTCGCTTGAACCCCTGGTTCGAGCAAACCCCTTTTGAGGTTCGTTCGAATATTGAGTTCGCTCGACCCCTCAAAATGATTTTTTTTTGCATGGGTGAGGTTTTTGGAAGTTTTCCTTCCTCACTCGAATTATAAACCACTTTTGTGAGTTCACCCTCCCTCTCTCTATTTATTCTCTCCCACTCTCTCTCTCTCTCTCAATCTCTCACTCACACTCACACTCTCTCCCTCTCAACTCTCTCTCTATCTCCCACTCTGTCTCCCTCTCTCCCTATCAAGTCTCTCTCCCTCTCCCTCACTCTAGCATTCTCCTCCTCATTCCTCTCTCCCTCTCCACTCTCTCTCTCTCTCTCCTCTCTCACTCTCCATCTCCATCTCAAGTCTCTCTCTCTCTCTCTCTATCTCTCAGGTCCCTACCACTCCCTCTCCCTATGTCTAACTCTCCATCTCCCTCTCACTCTCCATCTCCATCTCTCCCTCTCTCTCTCCATCCCTTCGAAGTCTCTCTCCCTCTTAGGTATCTCTCTCTCTCACACACACTCCATCTCCATCTTAGGTCTCTCTCTCCCACTCTCTCTCTCTCCTCTATCCCTCCCTCTCTCCCTCTCAAGTCCCTCTCCCTCCCTCCCTCTATTTCTCCCTC